>JANAVB010022397.1:2343316-2542097 GCA_029216955.1 Iris pallida | reverse complement strand
TAAAAAAATAAATATACTGTATAATTAAATATTTTCTTATAGATATATATATATATATAATATATATATATATATATATCTATATATATAATACACAAATATATATATAATGTATTTTTAACATATGTATGTATATATCCATTATGTTAATTTTGTCTTATTAAAATATTAGTATTTTCATGTTATTTTATTTTTGTATATTTAATTACTGCAACCATTTGGTGTCCAAGCCTAGCATGGATTTTTGGGCCCAAATGTGTTTTCAACATCAAGACCTGTACAAGTCATATTGGACTTGATTCATGGCCTTGGGTCCTGTATTTGAACTTTGGTTCAAATTATATACATGGACAAAATACGCAGATAATTAATTATTTAATTTCAGATTGTGTGCAATGCTGTTTTTGAATTTCTAAAAATACTTAAACTACTGTTAAAATTCTGGAAAAAATAGTATTTAGATACTATGTTAATTTAGCTAATTTAGTATAATTTTTATAGTATTTAAATTACAGTTTTGCCACTAGTTTGGCATATGAAACCAAAACTCATTTTTTGTATACTTGGGAAAACTGATTTTTATAAAATACTTGTACTGGTTAATAAATTCCAAAAAAATTATAATAAATTTCTATAATTAACAAAGATCATTTTTGTACTTTATTTTATGTAAAATTAAGCTTTTTGTCTATTTCAAAAATTGTTGGAACACAATATTCATTTGATTTATTTATTGAATAATTACAACTTGTAACTTTTTGTATTATTTTGAGTTTTAGCCATGTTGAACCTCACCCCTCACTAGTGTAATGACCCTAGAAAGTTAGTTAAAGTAGTGTGTCACCACACATTGGTCTCCTATGCTAAAGTCATCACTTTGGCTAGGTGTCCAATCACAAGTCGTGTTTCACAAATTAGTGTCTTAGTGTTTTATCTTAGTGTAAAAACTAAGTTTACGTATTTATTTCTACAGTGACGAGTTACCAGACATCTGTAGCACTTTATCGCAGCTTGTTTGCTTTACTAGATGCAAGTACTTTCTACAAACTTTACATACTGCTATAAACCATAAACTGTGATTCACCAACCATGTTAAATGCTGATCCTTGGGGTAGCAAGTTAAAACTTTGCATGTTGTATTACTTTCAGTCTCTGCCATGTTTAGGATAGTTTTCATATCTCTCACATGTTTAAACAATGGGTTAAGGGGAAACTGCTAGTAGTATACGTGATCATGACCCCCTTCTTCGTATGTATTTACCGAGCACCGTTACATTCTATATGTATCTGTGTCGTATGTCTGGTCCCGCATTTGTGTATGGATATACATCGATGCCGTTATGTGTACGTATTTGCACATCAGAAAATTGATATGTACCGCTGTACATCCTGATTACCTATTGACTGATCACTCACCTACTACAGTTTTAAACTTTAAAATGAATATCTATTACCATGATAAAATGTACCTAAAACTGAACAAACATGATATGTCATTACTTTTCATTACATGATCAGTATTATATGTTTGTTAGATTCAGTACTTGCTTCCGTCCTGACAGGATAACGTTGTAGGTGTCCTTACTGAGGAGGAGTTACTCTGCGACTCATATTATGGTGATACTGCCGAGGACCCGACTTTGCTTTACGAGGATGTTCCTGCGGGGAACCTCGCCTAGTTGTCTTTTTGCTTTAGACTTTTGAGTGTAGTCATGTATTAGACTACGTATTTTGTAACTGGACATGTATCCAGTTTTACATTTCAGACTTGTACTTGGACATTTTACTATATGAGACAACTTTTTTGTTTGGAGCATTTATGACTTTTATTCACTTATAGAACTGTTAGCACATTTAGTCTTATCTTATTATTTCTAGAACAGCTTACTGTGCTTTATCTCAAGCACAGGCTGGACATGACTCGGCCCGGCCCAACAATTTGGGTAACGGGTCGTGACATCAAGCCGTCGGGAGTCTTAGTCAGGAGAGACCTTTAGTCGCAGGAAGATCTTGAGCCGCAGAGAGACTTCGAGCCGAGAGGGATCTTGAGCCGTAGGGAAATTTTGAGCCACAGAGAGACCCCATCTAGCCTGTCAACTGTCACTGCTGCATTTAATTTCTTGATTCGGTTTTGGATTTGGGTTTTTTTTTCGAGATAAAGCCGAAGGTTACTAAGAATAAAATCCCCAAGCGTCGTCATTATCTTTAATGTTCTCGAGAATCGAAGAGGCACTTTTTAAGATAAAGCCGACGGTTACTAGGGATAAAATCCCCAAACGTCATTATTATCTTTAATGATCTCGAGAATCAAAGAGGCACTCTTCAGAAACTCTATAAATAGGGGTCATTCGGAGAGATATTTTTCTCTTTCACCTTCTTCTCCTTCGTCTTCATCTTTCTGCCTCAATTTAGCCATGGCTCCAAAAGCTTCCAAGTCGACTGGTGCTGCTGCCAAAGGGAAGGGACTTGCCTCTCCGTCGAGAGCGACAGGCTCTCCTTCTATTCATCCCGACGTGCAACCCCTATCAAGGGTAAGGACGGTGGAAAGACGACGACTGAAATTTTGAATGGCCATATCGCATATTTTATACGCGGGCCTATCATATATTGCCTCTGTTCTTTAGGCCTAGTCGATGCATGTCCTATCTTATTTGGACCACATGTGTTCTATATGATAGGGCCGCATGGGTTGAGCCGCATAAGCGCTGCATATTAGAACTTGAACCGCATAAGTGCTCCAGGACTGATCCGTATGAATACTTCATAACTGAGCCGTATAAGTACCTCATGATTGAGCCGCATGAGTGTCTCATGATTGAGCCGCAGGAGTACTTCATGACTGAGCCGCATGAACCGCCTAAGTGTCTCATGACTGAGCCTCATGAGCACTTCATAACTGCGCTGCATAAGTGCCTTATGACTGAGTCGCATAAGTGTCTCATGACTGAGCCGTATGAGCACTTCCTGATTGAGCCGCCTAAGTATCTCATGACTGAGCCGCATGAGTTCTGTTTGGTTAGGCCGCATAGCTGAAAAGGAGCCCATCTACTTTGTCTTTATATGACTATCTTTTTTTCCAGCATCCATGCCGAAGGCTGAGACAATTGTGAAGGAGGAGATGTTGCCTCCTTTCATCAAACAAGAGTCACCGTTTGTTAAGGAGGAGGTGATACCAAAAGTTGAGATAAAGAAAGAGCTGGCATCCATCGGGGAGGGAATTACTCCTAAGATTGAAGCTGCTGTAAAGGAGGAGCCCACGTCTGAGGGCAGTAGTACTGGGAGTTCTGACTCTCCTGCCTCCGTCGAAGACCTCAGTCAAATAGATCTTTCGTATGCGAAGTGGCTTAGGGCATGGTATATGCCTTAACACAACTATGATCCTTGACTGTAGGGATCCGTGGGTTGCCATGTAATTGCTGTTTTCGGGAATATAAAAAACAAACGTTCGTATTTGTCTTTGTGTTTCTGTCTGTCTTTAGCTGTAGTTTGTGTTTTGCTTCTTTTGGACTTCAGTGAAATCCTTTACTGGAGGTGTAGTCCTATGAATGTAACTGATTTTGAATAAACAGAATACATTCACTCCATTCTTTATTTGTGGTATTTGTGGTGCTTGCACTAGAGGGCCTAATACAACATTTTGTGTTTGATAAAGGACATCCCGCTGGAAGACTTTTTGTGGACCTATTGCCCTTTTGTGTACCTGGAAATGCGAGCAAATAGATTTGAATGATATTTTGTGGACCTACTACTCTTTGGTACACCGATGGTGCGAGTAATAGATTAGGATAAGTTTTATGGACCTATTACCCTTCTGCGCACTGGTGGTGCGAGTAATAGATTAGAATAACTTTTGTGGACCTATTACTCTTCTGCGCACTGGCGGTATGGGTAATAGATTTTGAAACAAAATCCAATAGAGGTAATATGGACGTGATAGGTTTTGTGGTCTTAACACCATGTCTTTTATCCCGGATTGGGCACAGGTGTTAAGTCGAGAAACTATCAGTATCAGAGGTAATATGGACGTGACACACGATAATCAAAAATAATTTTTGGTGGAACTATTACCCTTTTGCATACTGATGGTACGAGTAATAGATTCGAGACAAAACCCAACAGAGGTAACATGGACGTGATAGGTTTTATGGTCTTAACACCATGTCTTTTACCCCGAGTTGGGTACAGGTGTTAAGCTAGGAGATTGTCTATATCAGAGGTAATATGGACGTGATATATGACAATCGAAATATCAGAGCGGAAGTTCAGAGGTATTAATATATGTGACTTGTCACTCAGATAGATGCAATATGAGTCCCCTTGGAGGGAATAGAGTGTAAGTTC
Source organism: Iris pallida (assembly GCA_029216955.1). Lineage (NCBI taxonomy): Eukaryota > Viridiplantae > Streptophyta > Magnoliopsida > Asparagales > Iridaceae > Iris > Iris pallida. The sequence goes on along the minus strand of JANAVB010022397.1, from coordinate 2,537,756 downwards.
AGAGGTACCTGATGTATATAACTCGACACTCTAGGTAGTATGGGGATGTTTTTAAACATAGTATTTTTTTAGTAACTTGCCGTTTATGGGCATCATGAGCAAGTCCATATTCTGGTTTACGAGCCGGTATACACCATTGGAGAATACAGTCTCGATGACGAACGGACCCTCCCATTAGGCTAAAATTTGTCGGGGGTCTTGTGAGTCATGACCATTGGTCGGCGAACGGCCAAGACGAGATCGCCGACTTAGAATATTCTCTGTTTGACTTTCTTGTTGAAAGCCCGAGAGATACGCGCTTGGTAGAGCTCTATGCTTTGTTGAGCTTGTAAACACTTCTCGTCTAAGGCCTCCAGTTCTTGTAGTCGTCGGCGGTGGTCAATCGGTAAGTAAGGGCTACGCGAAGCGAGGGGATCTGAGTCTCCAATGGAAGAACTGCCTCGCTCCCGTAAACCAAGGAGAATGGTGTATTTCCTATAGCCGTCCGAATCGTAGTACGATACGCCCATAAGCACTCGCCAAGCTTTTCATTCCAGTCGCGTTTGTTTGACGACACAAACTTTTTGAGGAGCTTGATTATGATTTTGTTGAAAGCTTCAACCAGACCATTAGTCGATGGGTTATATGCCGTTGAGGCCATGTTCTGAATCTGATTCTTGTCACAAAATCAATAGAAAGCATGGCTTGCAAACTGCGGACCATTGTCGTGAATAATCCTCCGGGGCAGTCTAAAACGGTAGATGTCGTAATATTTTATGAAGCTAATCACGTTTGATGTCTTCACCTCTACAAGCGGAACAACTTATGCCCATTTAGAGAAGTAATCGGTGATTGTAAGTATGAACCGATGCCTCCTAGACGATGGTGGGGTGATTGGCCCAATGATGTCCATTCCCCATGCTTCAAATGGTCAAGAGGCCACTGTTGGGTGCAAGAATTCGGATGGCAGATGTATAAAATCTGTATAGATTTGGCAAGCCTTACACTTTTTTGCATAATCAACTGCATCTTCTATCATTGTAGGCCAGTAATAACCCATCCGACGGAGACGATCTTGTAATTTCGGGCCAGGTTGGTGAGCCCCGTATGCACCATCGTGAGCCTCGTGTAAGGTTTCTTTAGCTTCTGCATTTTACAGTCATCTTAACAGTAGCCCGTCGTAGAATCATCGATATAATATTTTTGTCTCGGTATCATAGAAGAATCTGAGAGAGCACCTTCTAATTATAGTTGCTTCCTTCATATTCTATGGCAGAATTCTATAGACTGCAAAGTCGATGAGCAGGCATCTCCAGTCTTGTATGTCGTTGGTTATCTGGGCGGAGTAACTCATACCCAGTTGAACATTGTTCTTGGGATATACCAGCTCATGGCCTATCACGTCGACTAGATGATGAGTATCATTTGGAAGTGCCAAGGAAGCGGCAAGGCCTGCTAGGGCATCAGCTTCGATATTTTGGAGCCTAGGAACATGCTCTATAAAGAACCCTTCTAAGGTTGCAATGATGGCAATTGCTGTCTGAAAGTAGGGAATCAGGTCCTCGTTGTGAACCTCGTATGAGCCTCGGATCTGGTTAACAACCAACTTCGAGTCGCTATACGCTTCCAGGCACTTGATCCCCACTTTATTTGCGAGTTGGAGTTCGATGACTAGAGCGTTATATTCGGGTACGTTGTTTAAGCAATGTTCTGTGAGAGAATACGCCCGATTGACCACTAGTCCAGAGGAAGAAATTAATACTACCCCGACTCCAGCGACGATATCACCTTGTGCCCCGTTCTTGAAGCACCGTCAAAGTATATTCGCCAAATGGCATCATGTGAAGTCATGTTTGAGGCGAAGACTCCGTCGATGATTTCTTCATAAATTCTGGCTATTTCTGAGCCTAGATGGGCTGCTAAGAAGTCGGCCAGGGCTTAACTTTTGACAGCCTTTTGCGGGACAAAAACTATGTCGTAGGAGGATAACAGTATCGCCCAGGTGGCTAGACGAGAACTGAGTGCGTCTGGTTTGGTCATGAGAGCCCTGAGAGGATTGACTCGTGAGACAACATGGATCGTCTGCCCTGTCACATAGTGTCGTGTTTTTTGAATGGCGAACACTAGGGCAAGGCACTCCTTCTCCACGACGGTGTATCTATGTTCCGGTCCTACCATCATTCGGCTGAGATAGTAAATGGCTTGTTCATGTCCCGCGTCATTATTCTGTGCTAACAAAGCACCGAAGAAGTGTTCCATCGCCCGTACATAGAGCAGGAAGGGCTTTCCGACGACCGGGGCTACCAAAACTGGCGGATTCGTCAGGTACTCCTTAATGTCATCAATGGCACGCTGACATTCCTCGTTCCATACGAAAGAGACACCTTTCCTCATGAGTTGAGTGAAGGGTTGACATCGCCCTGAGAGGTTAGATATGAACCTCCTGATGTAGGCTAGTCTTCCCTGAAGGCCGCGGAGTTCACGGAGGTTCTTCGGTGGACTCATCTCCAGGATTGTTTTTGTTTTGTCGGGGTCTATGTGAATGCCCCAGGAAGTAATGACGAAGCCTAAGAACTTTCTGCTGGACATGCCCAGGAAGGACTTGGTGGGATTCATCTTCAAATTGTGCGCTCACATAAGATCGAACACCGTCCTCAAATCATGTAAGTGATCATTTTTGGAGCAGCTTTTGACGGCGATGTCGTCAACTTAACACTCCACCGTCTTGCACAAATGATCTCTGAAGATGACGCTCATATCAAGTTGATATATAGTACCAGCGTTCTTCAGACCGAAGGGCATGACCGTATAATAACACACGCCGATCGGTGTTCGGAATGACGTATGCTTCTCATCATCAGAAGATATTTTGATTTGATTGTATCCTGAAAAGCCATCCATAAAGGACATGCGCTCGAAGACACATGTATTATCGATCATTATGTCGGTGATCGAAATAGAGAATTAATCCTTAGGGCATGCCGCATTTAGATTGCAGAAGTCGATGCAAATTTAGATCTTTCCGTTCTTCTCTTGATGACTGGAACTATGTTGGCTACCCAGTCTGGCTGCTGCTCTTCACGGATGAAACTGCTTGCTATAAGCTTGTTTACTTCTGCTTTAATGGAGTTCATGATGTCTGGACGAAATCGTCGTTGCTGTTGTATGACTGGTTTTGCGTCCGGATAAATATTGAGCTTATCAAGTACGATCTAAGGGATTTAACCCTGGTATGTCCTCATAGCTCCAGGCAAAGACGTCGATGAATTCTCTGATGAGTTGCAACAACGACTCCCGCTCGCCATTTGTCAGGCTTTTACTGATGAAGATTGGCTTTGGAGAGGATTCATCACCGAGGTTAACTTGCATGACCTCATCTTCAATGGGAGGGTCTCGCAGTTTGAAGCACTTCTCCCATTGTGCATTCAGTTGTTGGACCCATGGCTCCAACTCAAGCGGTTCGAGTAGGTCTTCGTTTTCCTCTTCAATATCAGCGGATGTTATATTAACAGATAATGTCTGTCTGAATATATCTCCAATGCGACCATCAGAGTGTAAGTGGGTGACTCGGATGAATGAGATTGCCACTCGCATTCTTCATCAGAACTCTCGGGCATTGTTATTGTGTAACATACCCGAGGCCGTGTCTGGATTTCTGATAATAGTCCTGAGGTTTCCCAGCCGGTGCTGACAGTTGTAGAGGCAATCACCGACCGTTGCCATAATTCAGACCCGGGGTAACCTCCATGTTGTACCCTTGTTTTTGCATGAAGTACTTGGCTTGAGGACTATACAGGTAGAGCGGTAATCTTCCAGCGTCGAGTTCGAGATCGAACTCTTATGGCGTGAAAGATTGAGGACCTTCTTTTCGGCCAAAGATGATCGTGTGAACCCATCCTCTTCTGTTTGGGACTAGGAAGTAAGCGCCTTTAATGGGAGCAAGTTGATTTACGGTATGGACGGTATTTACCTATGTGTACAGGTTAACGTCTAGACAGTTCCATGCAGCATACATTAGATTAAGCTTATCATACTCAGAATAGTCTAACGGCAACCTCTTATTGATGAAATAAGGAATTTTGTCCACGGGAATTACATCATCAGGAGAGGGACTATCCACCTGTGCCACCAGGTACTTGGCAAGTTCTACGTCCTCTTCGGCTACCCCTGTGAGCTCAGAGGTCGGGATGCTGTCTTGTACAACTTGACCATCAAGGGTTCAGCTTGTGGTATTGGCTTGCCTGAGGGTGTCAGATCGACACTTGGTTGCCGACTCATCTTGGGAAGACGGATGACAATTGGCTCGGCAAGGGACTTTGTGTCTTCCGGTTGTCTTTGAGTGGATCTTGGCAATCAGATCACTATCGGCTCCCCAGAGGATCTCGCATCTTTCGGTCGCCTTTGATTGGATTTTGGCAATCAGATTACCATCGGCCCTATGACGGGCTTTGGCTCTTGGCTTTGGGAGTCGGGTGACCATCAGTTTCGACTGTGCAGCTAGTGCGGGGGAACCGGGTACCTCTTTATGCAAAGTAGCGACAAGTGGTGCGGCTTTGCCTGGTTTGCGGGCCTGGAGATGAATTCTCAAGGGTTCCTATGGCCCTGTGATGACCTCTAGTTCATCAATTATGTGCTTCTTTGATTCTTCGTATAGACATGCCTCCGAAGAGTAATAAGAATCAACCTCTTTGAAGGGATCGATGTCGGCGAATTCAGTCTTCACGATGCCAAGTTTACTGACATACTTGAAGCACTGGTGGAGTGTAAATGGCACGATCATGTAGTCATGTATCCACGGACGTCCCAGGAGGATGTTGTAAGACGTGTCTACATATATGACGTAGCAGGTAACCTCCGTCTTCAGGTCACCAATCTAACATTTCAATCGGATCTTCCCTAGGGGATAGCTCCTTTTCGAGTTGAAACCGCTAACGACAGTATTAGTCTCTGCTAGCCGGTGCATAGGGATGCCCAGAAGTTGGAGCAAGCTTTTCGGGATGATGCTTATTGACGAGCCGGGGTCGATATGCATCCGATCCACCTTGATATCACCTATGTATCCAGTGTAGTACAAGGGGCGATCATGCAAGTTGGACTTGATCAACATGTCCTGGAGAGTAAATATGATGTTGGGCATTGCATCTGTGCCATTGCTGCCCTGTAGATCTACTGACGGGTCTTCCCTTGGAGGCATGACCTGGGCTAAGTAGGCGTCAGCATTTTGGAGTGCTTCGCTCAATGCGACACGAAGATCCTTGGAGAGCCTTAGGAGCTCGTATAGCGACAACTTTGCTGGCGTATTAGCTAATTGTGCTAATATGTCAAAGTTGTAAGGTCTTTCCTGTCCCTGAGGTACGTCGTTACGGAGTGGCCCGTCGAAGCGGGTTTTCTTTGGCTTGGACTTATCCGCCCGTGGAGGTTGAGACAGCCTTGGAACATCAAAGGCAGGCAACGTTGCCGGCTGAGGATCTTCGACTGAGCTGCCCAGTGTGAGTTGGACTTGTGCCCCAGACCGGGTAATAACGGCTGCCTCTTTTCCAGCTTTGGCTGAAATTGTGTGGCAGGATCTGGACTTCCTGTCCTTCTTCTTGTTGGTAGAAGATGACACCGTCTGGAAAACTTTGGGCACTAAGTCCGGATGTACCCACATGATCTCTCCTCACGAAGTGGTGAGAGGTACCAATCCAGATGTCTGGTTCCGGATGGGTGAAAGATTGGTAATCTCTATCGTTGCCCGAGGGACAGGTGTTACCCCGTCTGGAGTACTTGTTGGAGGGAAGTCACCGAATTGAATTGACACCATGTTTGTCGACACGGTAACCTCTTCAAAGTCTAGCGACAGAGCTTTGGAGTCGATAAGACTCTGGATGTACCGCTTTAATTGGAAGCAGTCATGAGTGGAACGATCGACATAGCGGTGGAAGTGACAAAATTTTGGGTCCTCCATTTCTGCCGCTCGAGGCTTGCGCTTTGGTGAAGGGAGCTGGATCCTACCCCCTTGCAAGAGCATATCGAAGATATGTTTGACATGACTATCTTCAAATGAGTAATTCACCTTGGGCCATTGACCTTTCGCCTGTTTTTGTTCAGGCTTCTTGGTCGCATCGACAACCATGGCCTGTTTGCCTTTATTATCCCGGTTGGAGGTGCCGCCATTTTTGTTGTTGCTGGAGGTGGAACCAGGACGTTTGCCCTTATCCTCTCCATCTGGGATGTGTAATCCCAACTGGAGAGCCTTCTTCAACTTTGCCTCCGCATTGGTAGCACTTATGATGAAGGTCGTCCAATCCCTGAACTGATCGTCGTCCATCCAGAGGCTAATTGTGGGGAGCCACTTCTTCTGGCAGATTTCAATCAAGGAGCTCTCGAGATTGCCTTGGGGCAATCTCATTGTGGTTTGGCAGAATCGCTCGACATAGTTCTTTGTTAGCTCCCTCTCTCTCTGAACGACGTCCATGAGAGACGACATTGTTACATCATGCCCCACTTCGTAGAATCTTTCCAGGAATATGTGCTTGAATCCATCAAAAGAATGGATGCAGTTGTCTGGAAGGTTGCGGTACTAGTCGAACGCGATCGTCTCCAATGCTTCGATGAATAATCGTGTGGGGATGGCGTCGCTATGCGGCAAGTGGTCGGTTGTGACCTCAAAATAAGTCATGTACCGACTAGCGGAGGTCTCCCGTCATATGAATCTATATGGAAGGACTTATAGCATAGGGAAAAAGGCACATCTCTCCATGCAACAGGATACGACTGCCATATTCTGAGGTCCCGAGAGGAGTCTCGGGCATTGAACATTGCTCGAAGCTCCTGGACTTCCCTTCTTGCCTCCTTGGCTTCGTCCGCAGTTGAAGGAACGAATGCTCCTAAAGGATCATCATCCAAAGGAGGGGCGGTCGTATTGGAGTCTGCGTTGACTACGGATCCCAAGCTTGTTTGTCCAGGCGTCCTTGCAGGTTGAGTTGGCAAGGCGGCTGTGATTTCGTCTACTGACTTGACCAAGGATAGGAGCATGGCTTCAAGTACCTCTACACGTTGTCGGTCAGTAGGTGCTTCATGATCATCGTCGACCGTAAAGACTGTCCGTACATGGGTAGAGGTGGAAGGGACCGTAGCAGAGGTGTTTTCTATGTCGTATTCTCGTATAAAACAATCGTTGAAGAATGTCGGAATGTCATCTTCCTCGGAATCGGAAGGGGTGCTGCCCCCTGTGCAGGAAGCCGTATCGTCTTGGCGAGGGCGATCTCCCTCAGAGAAGTCCAAGTCTGTTGCATAATTTTAGGGAATCTCTACCCCCTGTGTATGCTCTTGGTACACCGGATTGTCGCATATATTGAGGGGACTGCTACCCCTAGCTTCATCTACTCCCAAGGAGACCGAAGGTGCACCCCTAGATGCTGGAAGCTTCTTTCTGGATCGAGTGCCTAAATAGACACCCCCTGTGGTTGTCGGCGGCAACCCTCCAGATGAGAGTTTCCTTGCAGTGCTGGCTAAGATTGCTAGGCTGGAAGAGCCTGTCTTCTTTCCTCCCTTGTCGGGAGGAACCTTCTGACTTGAATTACAGGAGGCGAAAGGAATTTCCTCGTCTCCTGGAATTTGTACTTGTTTTTCGAGTTGTTGTCGGACAGGTGCTGGCTGCTGCAGTCGTTGGAAAATGGACTGCCGATCTTCAGGTGCTGTCGACTTGTCGCAGCAGCAGTTGATGATGACTTGGGTGCAACGACGTCCCGAGAGGGACTCATCGCATGCCAAGGTTTCCTCTTTGCATTTGTGAGTGATCACCTCACACAAGTTGATAGCAGGCTGATCTACCTTTGCGCCAAACTTATGGACTCGGGTATCCCGAGCACACAGGTGCGTAGGTATCATATTTGCTCCCAGATCCTAGACTCATAAAAGCACTTGCTCTTGATCGTTGGGGGGAGACTTTAAAGACCCACCCTGTCCGTTAGCCCTGGAGGACTTGACGTGGGTGGTTCTGTACAACTTTCCATCAGGAGCCCGTATAACAGTTAACGGTGCCCGCTGACGGTCAGTAGCTTAGACAGTTGACTGGGCTTGTTGGGCCCACACTGTCCTGGACTTCTTCAACTTAGCGCCTGAAGGCGCATAGTAAGAAGAGTCTTGATCGAAATATTCCACATTCTCAATGGGCCGCATAGAGTCGGGCCCGCATAAGAAACCGTCGAATACAGAGCTTCTGAGAGGGCCGCATGAGACATCCTGTCTGAGGCCAGAATTGGCTGCCGCATTGGCCATCTTCCTGTGGCCAGAGCTGGCTGCCGCATGGGCCATCTTTCTGCGGCCAGAGTTGGCTGCCGCATGGGCCATCTTTCTGCGACTAGAGTTGGCTGCAGCATAGGTCATCTGTCTGCGGCCAGAATTGGCAGCCGCATGGGTCATCTATCTGCGGCCAGAGTTGGCTGCCGCATGGACAGACTGCCCATTTATCTTATGCGGCCTCTTCTTCGTCCGTATGGATTTTCCTTATGCCCCCAAAAACTCAGCATCATAGTATTTTCCTTTGCTGGATTTTGGGACAGTAGGGTCCTCTACGGTTAGAAGCAAAGCCACAGGAGAGCTTCGATCACCGTCTTAGGCCGCAGAAGGAGCTTCTTCGAGAACTTGGTCGGGGGTAACAGTTTTGTGCGCCGACGTCCTGCGAGTTCTCTTTGGGTTGGCTCGCTTCTGTGACGGGCAGGCGCTCCCTTCAGAGAGTATTTCTTCGAAGGCTTATTGGTCAAAACGAACCACAAGCTTTTGCTGCATAGAGCCGCGCTTGGACGCATTGGATTGTGTCACTAGCTTCTCATCAGTGGAGAGGGACGTCCCCAGCAGAGTCGCCATCGTATTTGTCATTAAATATCAAAGACAGGTATTACAGAAACACTGAAATTGATTGCAAGCTCGCTTGTACAAAGAAAAGCCTAGAAAGAAATCCTAGAAAACAATCTAAGTACAATTGTTTAGTTTTTGATTCTTGGGGTGATGGTGGAGGCTTGGGAAAGTGTATTAACTCTGCCTTACTCCTTGGACTATCCGACGTAGTCTTTAGCGCTTGAAGAAATTGCCTTTCGAAGGTTGCCAGCCTTTTGCAGGGGTATGGCACCCTGCTATTTATAGTGATATGTGTTTTGAACCGCATAGATGGCCCGTGGCCACGTGGCTAATCAGCCGCTCTTTGGCCGCTAGCTGGCGATTTGTTGGGATTTTGTTGCAGCAAATCTGGGTGGTTGAGACTTGGTCAGCCTGCCACGTGTCCTATTGCAGGGTAGGTGAGCCGTGTAAGTCTCTCAGTTTTTGTCCATGTTGGGCCGCATAAGACTCATGCGGCTTAAATCGCAGTCTTCCTTAGTCCGCATGTAGCTTAAGCACTTTTTAGCCGCATAGATTCTATATTTTGGGCCGCATAAAGCTCATGCGGCTTAGGTTACAGTCACCCTTGGCCGCATGAAGCTCAAAGACTTTAGGGTCGCATATGTTTGAGCCGCATAAGGTTCATACGGCTTGGGTAGCAATCTTTCTGGCCGCATGACTATGTCTAAGCACATGAAACCTATTTTTAGTGACATGATATTTTGTCTGATCACATCTTATCTTTTTGTCAGAGTGTCAGAGCTGTCATTTTTGTCAGTTTTGACAGAATTTGTCAGCTTTATCAGACGGACTAATCAACTTGGCCGCATATCTTTCTTCTGCGGCTCGAATCAGTCTGGTTGTCAAGGGTTAGGGTTAGGGTTAGGGTTATGCGGCTCTCCTTTATGCAGACCAGTTTGGCCCAAAGTACTTATGCGGCAAATTGTGACCCGCATGAACCCTATATTTTCCATGCTTCTACAAGGAGTGGCGATGTCGCTGGGGAGGAAAGGATGTGAGCGCGAGAGGAGCAAAGGGAGAATAGGGCATTTTTGCACGATTCTTCTGCAGGAGGGGTTGGGTTTAGAATAGTACTGTAGCATGCTACAGTACTAGCAAATGGTTAGTGGGTTCGGATTTAGGCCTGGGTTGATAAGAACTTAGGAAATGGAGATTAGATTAATAAATAATGGGCTTGGTTAAATATATTTATAGGAATTAAATATGTAAAATATAATAGAGTTTGGGCTTGGAAATTTAATATAAAGTAATTAAATAAATGAAGAGTTTACTATCTACCCAACTAATAGAAATTTTGTCCTCAAAATTAAACTGAAGCATGATGTGAAAATATAATGATATTTTAATACAGAAAGAAAATGCCAAGTACTTTAAATAATACATGTATTCCCAAAGAGATGGGGGGAACGACTGGTCCTCGTGCTCGCAAGTAGACTCTCCGGATAAGTGTTGCTTCCATAACACACGAACCAAAGGAATTGACTGATTCCTCAAGACCTTCATGCTCTGATCTAGAATTTTCACAGGCTATTCTTGATATGACAAGGTTGGCCCCACTGTGATCTCAGAATGATCTAGAATATGGCTGCTATCTGCTACGTATCGTCTCAACTGTGACACGTAGAACTCATTATGTACTCCCTCAAGTGAAGGTGGCAATTCCAATCTGTAGGCAACCTCTCCAATATGCTCCAATATATCAAACAGTCCTATATACCTTGGACTCAACTTCTCTCATCTGCCAAAGCGGATGGTGCCTCGGGTTGGTGATATCCTCAAGAACACATGATCGCCTTCCTTAAACTCCAAAGGTCGACGATGAAGATCTGCCCACTGCTTCTATCTATCTTGTGCTGCTCGAAGATGCCCCTGAATCAACTTTACCTTCTCAACTGTGCTGACCACTAGCTCTGGTCCCAATATCTGATGCTCTCCTATGTCACTCAAATAACCTGGCGACCTACACTTCCTACCATACAACGCTTCAAACGAAATAGCTATTATTATAGGAAAAGTCCACCAAGCGTAGGTGGTCTTTCCAAGAATCTCCAAAATCTAACATGCATGTCCTCAATATATCTTCCAACATGATAACCCGTACTGAACTTTACACGTGTCCCTAAACTTTTTTGTGGGCTTCTCCATAAGTAGGATGTGAACCTCCTATCTCGATCTGATATAATGCTAACTGGTACACCATACAACTTTATAATTTGCTTCATGTACATATTTGCCAATACCTGTAGATTGTCCAACTCTGAATGGCAAAAAGTGAGCTGACTTGGTGAGTCATTCCACTATTATCCAACCTGCATCACGTCCACTAGGACTCCTTGGAAGTCCTGTCACAAAGTCTATCATGATGTGTTTCCACTTCCATTTAGGAATTGAAAGCGGTTACAACAACCCTGCTGACCTCTGATGTTCAGCCTTGACTTGCTGACACACCAAGCACTTAGCTACGTAATGGACTATTTTTCTCTTCATACCATGCCATCAGAAGTGTTGTCTCAGGTCTCCGTACATCTTTGTGCCATCAGGATGAATAGAATAGATTGAACTATGAGCCTCTGCCATCAGCTCTTGTCGAAGCTCCCCATTCGGTATACACAGACGATCACCACATCTCAATGTTCCGTCTTCATGGATCCACAGTCATGTCTTCTCTCCAGCTTCTATCTTTTTTCTAAGCCTTCAAAATCTAGCATCGGTAGGCAAAGCTGCCTTAATTCTCTCAACTAGTAATGACTGTACCGGAAGATTGGCTAACTGACCTTCTCCAGTTAATATAACCTGTATGCCAAGATCTTACAAGTCCTCCAATATCCCCTGTGGTTCGTCAAGAAATACGTCATAGGCTTGCAGCTTAACGCATTAGCTACTACGTTAGCTTTGCCTGGATGATAAAGCAGCTCAAGCTCAAAGTCCTTCATCAACTTTAGCTAATGCCGCTGCCTCATATTTAGCTCCTTTTGCGTGAAGATTACTTTAAGCTTTTATGATCTATGTATATGTCCACCCTTTCTCTATATAAGTAGTATCTCCACAGCTTCAATACAAATATGACTGCTGTAAGCTCCAAATCGTGCATTGGATAGCTCTTTTCATGCACCCGTAATTGCCTATAAGCAATTACCTTACCATGCTGTATCAGAACACATCCTAACTCTTTCCCAGATGCATTATTATAGATTACAAATCCTCCTGATCCAGAAGGAATTGCTAGGACTGGGGCTGTAGTCAAACGCTTCTTCAACTCTTCAAAAGCAACTTGACATTCTTCTGTCCATATGAACTCACGGCCCTAGCATATCAATCGTGTCATAGGCTCTTCTATCCTAGCAAAATTTTCTATGAACCTTCGGTAATATCCGGCGAGTCCAAGAAAACTCCGTATTTCTATTGCCGAGGAAGGAGTGGGCCACATCTCCACTACTGCAATCTTCTCTGGGTCCATCGAGATACCATCTCCACTATTCTCAAGTGCTCTTCATGGTCTTCGTGGCTCTTTGAATAGACCACGATGTCATCAATAAAAATAACCAAAAATTATCTAATTATGGGTGAAATACCCTGTTCATCAAGGCCATGAAGACTGCAGGTGCATTAGTTAAACTAAATGGCATAAACAAGAATTCATAATGCCCATACCTCGTATCCTCCTTCCGAACCTTCACTTGATGATAACCTAACCTTAGATTAATCTTAGAGAAAACCTTGGCTCCATTCAGCTGATCAATAGATCGTCAATACACAGTAACGGATATTTGTTCGTCACTGTTATAGCATTCGGGGCTCTATAATCGATGTACACGCGTACTGACCCATTTTTCTTCGGCACAAACAGAACTGGTGCTCTCCAGGGTGATGTGCTCGGCCGAATATAACCTTTGTTCTCCAATTCTTCCAGCTGGACCTTCAGCTCGTCCAACTCCTTCTTCGCCAGTCTATAGACATTAGAAGGTATGGGTGCCGCTCATGGAGTCATCTGAATAGAAAAGTCCACCTCCCTAGCTAGTAGAAGCCATGGCAAGTCATCTAGAAAGACGTTTTGAAACTCTGATATGATGTGAGGATACGTGATGCCTTTCATTACCATCTGAGCTCCATCAACAAATTGCTCATTCTTCTCTATAGATCCTCTAATAAATTCACTCTTGTCGGCCATGCAGTCTGAATATAACACTACCTCGACGACAATCAATAGTGGCAAAATACTAGCTTAACCAGTCCATTCCAAGAACAACATCAAAATTTGGCATAAGAAAGACCAAAAGTCGAGTTACCATCATCCTACCACAAATAACAACTAAGCATTCTTTATAGGTGTGACTAACATGTACTATTCCACCTCCAGTAAGAATTATTAAATTCTTTGGTAGAGATGATGTAGCTACTCTATGTATAAAACCCATTTTTTTCTTATAGTTTAATTATTTAACCTTGGCTTAGGCCCATCTCCTAACCAACCCAACCCGAACCCAAAACCCGTTTGACTTAACTACTGTTAACCCATGCCCTAGTCTTCCCATGATCCATTTTCTCAGCCGGCACCCCACCCACGTATATCTCTCCCTCTCCATTACGTAATAAACTCCAAAAACTCCTTCATCATCACAGAACCTTCCACCTTTCCAAACCCGTCTTTCCTCTCTCCATACTTCTCCAATTCCGAAGCTGTTTCCATCTCGACGTTACCCGCGACACCCCGAATGCATCGACACCCCACTTGGGGCATTTCCATCGCATCCAACTCGATCGGCCGTCCGTAGTCGTCGTCGGCTGTGCCACCCCCCGTGCGGCGTTCCCCCGCCGCCTTCAGCCCCGTACAGCCCTTCCAGTGCAGCCTGCACGTCCGTAGGGCCTCTGTGCGCACGACAGCAGGCCATCGGCCGCCCGGCAGCGCCGCCCAGGCCGCTTCTCGGCCGTACCATCACCTGTGTGCCGCTCTCCGTGCGCACCAATGGCTTCCCCGCCCGCGTGGTAGCCCACGTACGACATTTTCTGGCCGTGTCAGCGTGTTCCCGCGCACCGTGCGCATATTCTGCATGCCTGTACGCGCATTCCCCACGTGCGTACGTGCCCGCGTGCGTTTCGAGTCCGGGCATCCCCTCGGTGCTCTGTCACAACTTTCGGTAACCCTTCTACCTTCCATTTATTTCACAAAAAGCTTTAACCAATCTGCTTCCGACCAGAATTGACAAAGTGAAGCTCTGTCAATTCCGGGATAGATAGTTTAGATAGTTTCCTATTTTAGATACGGTAATAATATTTAATAGCATTTAATTGGAATAGTTAATGTTAATTAGTTAGCTTAATGCGTATTAGAGTTATCATCTACGTTTAATTACGAATAACGTCGAGTTGACGTTATTTCAATTATTTGCCATAATTTCGCTATTATTATTAATTGATAAATTTAGCTTCAAAATAAATATTTATATATCAAAATATACTTTAATACAGAAAATAGTATTTTTATAGGCAAAACTATATATTTATGTTTTTAAAAAGGTTTATTTTCGTAATTTAACCATTATTTTTATTAATAAATTTTATGGGAATGAAAACTAATGATAATAACGTCTTTTCTAATAAAATCATAATTTTTACTAAAATAAGGTTTTACGTATTTTTATTATTAAAAATGGTTATTCTTTACTAAAGAAATAGTATTAGTAAAATATTTTATAAAGTTTATTTAGAAAATATTAAATTAGATTTCGAATATTTTTGAGTTTACGCGATATTTCTATTAAAATAATTTACGATAAAAATCGCTACTATTTTTTATAATATTCCAAAGTATATTAATTTCCGTCCTATTTACAAAATACTAATAAAATATTTTTATCAAAATATTACATCATTAAATTATTATTTCTCGAATAAAAAGGGCAATGTTTATAATTAACGTAGTTTGTGTTTAGTGCCCTTATTAGCCAACCTTTGGAATAAGTTCTAAGGACGGATTATTATTAAATGTAGGTTCGGATCCCGGACCCTAGCCGATACCTTTCTAGCCGTTACCTTTCATACCAAGGATACAACCAAGGCAAGTTTTATATCTTTCATGTCTATGTTTTATTTAATAATTATATGTGTTGTATCAGTAGAATCATGTATATTGTAGCGACACTGATTCATAGTGGATCCCTCTCGGACTCAACATCGATTGATTGATTGATTGATGGCCTCATTGACTCATTGACTCGGGGATTGATTGGGGGAGTAGTATAACATCTGTGACCAAAGCCATTGTTACCGAATGTTGCCTCTCTCGTGCTAACCTCTACCGCACAGGGGGTTGAGCCGTACCGTATACTATCATTTGGCCAAATTGCTAGTATACACATTGTCTCTATCCAGCCGGTCAAAGATCTGTTATATACTCACAAATACTATTGACTCATTGTAAATTATATCATTGTGGCTTCTAAGATTATTGTCTGTTATTTTTATTATTATCTAGAAAAATTATATAATGCTTTTAAACTATCTTGCGTCATTTGTTATTATTTAGAATGTTAAATGTGGAAATATGTTCTTACTCCCCTCTTGACTGGAGACCAACATTTTTAGGTGACTGCGACGATGAAGATCTTGCTTTTAGTTCTTTCTACGGACCTGGTCCGAGTCTTGACGAGGTAGCTGATGTAGGTCCTAAAAAATCAAGTTACACACATCAACAAAGTCAGAAAATCAAGAAATACAACTTTCAAATGAATTGCGCAGACATCAGATTGCGCATCCTTTAGATTGTGCACGCTAGACAGCGCATACTCTCAAGCGCGCAGGCTGACGTGGCAATGTCATCATTACCTGACACAATCAAATCTTCCTGACAGCTGACAGCACGAAGAACGAGGAGACTGTTCGTTTATTGCGCCGTACAGCTCTCGAGAACGGCTGACAGTTGGCAGCGCAATCGGTCAACCATTTTGCTGCGCAGTCCAGGCTCGTTCAATCCAATGCCAGCGCAGTTCAGGTTGCGCGTTTCATCAACACAACTGACAAAGTACATGTGGCATTCATGCCATCAATTGCTCATTACGTGGCAACCATCTATGCACGATCATGCGCATTTCAATCAAATGATGCCATGTGTCCAAGACAGTTGGCCCATGATCCAACAACTGCCTGCGCAGTCCACGGTTGCGCAATCCAATTGCTGCGCAATCCATCATGCGCAGTCCAGAATAACTAAAAGTTAGTTATTTTTCAGAACTCTATAAATAGAGTTTCAAGTCTCCATTCAAGGGGATCAGAGATCAGATCATAGAGAGATTAGACTTTAAAGTTCAGAGGGTCCAGGAGTTCTTGCCCAAGTGCTGCTGCATTCTTTCGAGGCTTTTGCCTTCAACTTCCGAGGCTTTTTGCCTTCAATTCCAGAGTTGTCTTCAACTTCAGAGGCTTCGTCTTCAGAGTTCACATCGTCCAAGGGATAAAGCAATCGTCATCTAGATTGGATTCCTATAGTTGTACTTTCCTAGAATTCTATTGTAATCTTTACAAAGTTTGTATCAATAAAGTTTCATACATTTATTTTTGCAAACAAAATGGCGACTCTGCTGGGGACAACTTTCTCCTCCGAAGAGGAAGTAGCAACTCAATGTGACGTAGCGTCTATCGGAAAGATGCAGAAGACGCTGGTTGCGAAGATCAACCAGACAGCCTACGAGGCTATGATCAACTCCAAGACCACTCCTCGCACTGCAACCACTTCTGCCATAGGCAAAATGCGCCCAGTGTGGGTCCCAAAGACTGCTTCCCAGTCTATTGATACTGCCAGCAAGACTCCTGCGCAGTCTGTTACTAAGACTGCTGCGCAGTCCAAAACTTCTGTCATCAAGTCTGCTGCATAATCTGCCTCTGTTATTGCTGCACAATCTGTTGTTGCCAATGTACAGAGTACTTCATATGCTTCTTTGGCTAAGTGCAAGACTCCTATGCCCCTGGCGCAGTTGGCAGCAACTTTTCCTGCACAAACCAACACTTCAGCAACTAGAGTGCACCCTAAGCACTCTGTGGCAAGAACTCCTGATGTGCAAACCACAGCTTCTGTGGCCAAAACCAGTACACTCTTTGCCAGAGTCACTCATGCACAAATGACCAGTGCGCCATCCATTCATGCGCAAACTGCTCCTGCGCAATCCAAGAATGACAGCCTTTTGGCTAAACTCTCTTCTTCTCATAACAAGGGGAAAGGCTCTGCTCCTCCTTCCAAACACCCTGCTGCTCCTGCACAATCCACTGGGGGTAGTCCTTTGGCTATTCCTTCTCCTCCTCAAAACAAAGGAAAAGGCCCTTTGGTCTTTTCCCAAACTTCCTTGTCTCATGACTTGGAAGATAACAGAGGAAAACGCTTTTTAGCTATCCCTTCTTCACAATCCAAAGGAAAAGGCCCTTTGGTCTTTTCTCAATCTTCTTCAGTTTTTACCGAAGAAGATCAATCTGAATGTGCCTCGGCACCAGTCAGTACTAGAACTCTTTCAAATAAGGATTCTTCTTTCCTTTATAACAAGATAACTTGTACTGACCAAAGAGGTATTCTGCCTACCCCGGTAGCAGAGTTCCAGGACCTCCCAACTTTCAAGATATCCCGTTCAAGATAGGGAAAACTGCTGGTGTCTCAAACAGAAACCCCTGGGGGTGAGTTTGCAGATTTAAGAACTTATCTTAACAGGCCTACTTCAGCAAAACGCAAACAGCCAATGCCGAAGATCAAATATCAAAGACAAACTTCCGGGGTCAAAGATCCTGACACTTATGCCAATGAAGTGAGAACTTTCCTGTACACTCAAGGGACTAAACATTTGAAGAATCGGAATCATGTTCCGAACATTATCAAAGAACAGATCCCTCAGAGTTTTTCTCGTCCTGCTGCTGTTTCCGATCTCCGAGAACATCTCAGACAAAAGCGGGATACTATCTCAACACCGTCAGTTCAACCATCTGATCATCATTGCAATCATAAAGTCATCATCAAGTGTTGTTGTCAAACAACAAAGCGATCTGTCTTCGATCGTTTGACTTTTGCTAAATCTGAACCGATGTCTGAGGATGAAGATAAAGTCTTGTACGCTTCTGTCAACATGACTTCCCGGGATACTGGGGGTAGAAAGTGCTCCAAGCATGGCAAGCCTCGCAAGCCAAGCCAGCGGTATTTGGATCTACTCCAAGAATCTTCTGAAGGAGTATTTCAACATACCCGTTCCCAAAGCCGAGATGCAATCGGTCAAAGGAATCTTCCTCAAAACCCTTCGAGTTATCTTCCTACCTCTCAGTCAGGAGACGACTCTTTCTCCGACTATGATGCATATAGCGAAAGCTCTGAACAGACAGTATTTTCTACTGTACCAAGAGAAGTCACGGCGTACGTTGTCAATGAAGATCCAGATGCTTCAACCTCAGCAAATCAAGAACAGCGAATTGCTGCGCTTGAAGACAAATTGAAAACCATGGCTGAAATGGTTGCTAGTATGCATTCTATCATAGTGGCACAACATGCCACACCACCGACTGTACCTGCTGTAAATCCGGAGATCATAGCATCTTCAGTACCTACCAATACTGGGTTGGGGGTAGTGTCTCCTCAAATGCCTCATGTACAAGTAAAAGTTTAAACCACACCCAGTCAATCAGGAGCTGGGGGTAGTGCTTACAACGCTGTTCCTCCTCCTACTACTCTGACTCAACCTGCTCCTTCTTCGTCATCGGAAGACGCCAATAAAGCTGTCAAACTCTTGCGAACCCAGTTCGAAGCCTTCAAAGAGAAAGACAACTTGCAAAGATTGGGGATCAAGCAGCCCTATCTAGTTGAATGGAAAGAAGTCCCGTTCCCGGCAAAGTACAAGATCCCAACGATCTTTTTGTTTGATGACAGTACTTCTCCTAGCCAGTTCATCAATCATTTTGAGGTAATGACCGTTCAACTCCAGCCAAATGACGCTCTTCTTACCAGAGTGTTTGTCGGTTGTTTAGCCGGTGTAGCATACGACTGGTACAGAAGTTTGCCCGATGGTTGTATTACTTCCTTCTTAGGTCTCAAGCAAATCTTTCTGGAACGGTTCTATGAGGGATTCAACGACATGACTATGTCGGCTCTCAATAAAATCAAACAGAAAAACAATAAAACTGCTGAGAGTTTCATCGAACGGTTTCGCCGTGAAGCCTTGAAGATGCCTTCCGGAACTCCAGCTGTTGTCACTATTGATACTTGCAAGGCAAATCTTTTGTCTATCATCAGTATGTGGACAGGATCAACTCAGTTCCAAGATTGGCCCTCTTTCATTGTCAATGCTAAAGCTGCTGAAGTGAGTGCCGACAAATTCAAGTAGTTGGGGGTACAAATGTCTAACTCCGACCGGGATGAACACCAGACATCAGGTGGTGGCAACCGCCAGAACAATCGCAAAGCAAAAGAAACTTTAAACATCAATCTGAACAAGAATAAAGAATCTCTGGCTGTCAATGTGGCTCCGCCTACATCCACTTCTACTCCTTCTGCACCTCCACCGAGGGAACCTCGTCCGAAAGTAGAATATTCCTCGATGAGAATGACACTACAAGCATCTTTGATTGCTTACTCAAAAGCAACAAGATTCAGCTCCCAGACCCAAAGAAACCTGATAAAGTCGGTAAGACTGATCATCCTAAATATTGTGTCTACCACAGGTTCATTGGACACCCCACTCGAGCATGCTACGTGCTCAAGGGCAAAATTCAAGAGCTTGTCAATGCTGGTGTCGTTACTCTGCAGCAAGACGAGAAAACTGTTACTGCAAACATGGTTTCTGTCCAGTTCGGTGACTTCCCTCCGCAGATGGTACCACATGGTGTCATTCCTATTCCCAAAGCTACTCTTGAGATTGAGAATCTCCCACCTCCACCAAATGAAGGTCTTGTCCCCTTGTCTCTTGACAATGGCGAAGTTATGTGGATCCATCCAGATCTTGCTCCAGAGTTCAAGGTTTCCTCTTTTTCTAAGAAGAAAGATCGTTCTAAAGGCAAGACAAAGACTTGCAACATGGTGTCTTTTGACCCCATAGTTGACGAGGAAATTCTGCTAGGCACTAGATCAGGAAAAGCCTACTTGAAGGAGTATCCTGAAACTCAAGAGAATCCCGCCTCTTCTTCTGAACCTACCCCAGTACAATCTACTTCCTCTGAAGAGATTCCTTCCACATCCTCACCAGTTGTAGTGCCTATTCCTCCCAAACCAACGGCAGCTGACAATGGCAAGCAACAAGTCCGTTTTGACAAACCCCTGAAGAAATCATCTCCTACAGGACTTGAAAAGTCGTATAACTTTGATATATTGGCTCAACTAGCCAATACACCGGCTAGGTTATCAATCTTCGAGCCCTTGTGCCTTTCCAAAGAGACTCGAAAAACTCTGAGTGAAGCCCTGATGCAGGCTGAAACTTGCCTAACTCTTCTCAAAAAGCCTGAAGTAGAACCGGTCTCTTGCCGTCATTGTCAGAGTGTATTAGAGTTGATTCCAAACATCACTTTCACTCAGGATGATATGTTGCTGGAAGATAATAGACATGATCGTCCTCTCTACTATACAGGGTATGTCGATTCGATAAAAGTCGATCGTATCCTAATAGATCCAGGGTCTGCTCTCAGCATCATGCCAAAGACAATGCTGGACGTATTGAAGATACCAGTGCATAGTCTTTCAAGCACAATCACCACTATCTTGGGATTCAACCAAGGAAGGAGTGAACCTTTGGGTAAGATTTGCCTAAAACTCTAAATAGGCAATCTTCGCACAAAGGTGACATTCTATATCATCGACAATCATGGTTGTTCTTATAATGCTCTTCTGGGAAGACCCTTCCTCCATGAACACAATATTGTTCCATCAACTCTTCATCAATGCTTTAAATATGTTGATGACAAAGGACAGGTTCACAAGGAAGTTGCAGACCTTTATCCTTTCAAGGGTGTCGAAGCATATTGCAATGACGCTCGTATGTACAAGAAAGAATTTATGAAAGTGGTATTGGCCATGGATACTGAAGAAGACCAAGAAGCAGTACCCAATGACACTTTCATCATACCTGGCAAAGGGCACATTTCTCATCCTCAATCTTCTAAACCACTGGCTATTCACTTGCCAGTTCAGAAGAAATCGGTTGATGGCGATCAAGATAAAAGGGAGCTCACCTCTTCTGAGCCACTTGTTATCGACTTACGTCGGAACAAGGACAAAAAGCAGCTCACTTCCTCTGAGCCACTTGTTGTTGATTTAACTCACAATAAGGAAAAAAGGGAGCTCACCTCCTCTGAGCCACTTGTTATCGACCTTCGTCGTAACAAGCCTCTTCCACGTTCTTCTTCTCCCCCTCTTGTAATTAATCTGACCAAGCCTGCTAAGGATAAAGTTCCTGCTGTAAATACGAATGTACAGATCAATGAAAAAACATCTACTTTCCAGTATACTGATGTTATTTATCATACTAAATGCTATTTGGATATGTTAGATAGCTTTCAATCATTTACAATGGGAGTTGTACAATCTCTTCAAACAGATGTCTCATTTGAAGATCCAGATGACTCTTACCGTATTGTCCCTGCTCGAAAGAAAGGTGAAAGTCCAATACTTTTTAGTAAAGGACCAGATCAACAATTTAGCTATACGGATGATAGCAAGCTTAACGATACAGGACATCTACAACTCCATCGTTATAGTCAACAATCAAAAGACATCATCCGTAAGATGGGTTATGACTTTAAAAATGGCCTCAATTACGGTAAGGGTAGACGAACTCCTATTCGTACGGCTGTTCCAAAAGGAAAATTGGATATGTATTACAGCAAGACCAAAAGAGGTCTCAGATATGCTTCTCCTCCGATGTTATCCCCAGCAGTTTCTGACTCTGATAGTGAAGAACGCTATAATTCTTCTGATTCTAGGTCATGGGATTCTGACACCAGCATTGGTGAAGTCCATCGTGTGATCGTATCTTCTAATATGGTCTCCGCTGAACTTCCGGAAGGCTATGATGAGGACGTTGAAGAAAATCCTGAAACAGATCCTTGGGCTCAACAGATGGACAATCAGTGGGTACTCCGATTCGAACAAAGAGAACCTCCTACTGAAGATCAACTAGTTCAAGTTGATGTAGGAGAAAGCGGGTCACCTCGTCCAATCTTTATTAGCAAGAATCTTCCAGAAGTAGATAAGCAAGAGTTGATTCTTCATATTAAAGAATACATCGATGTCTTTGCCTGGAGCTATGAAGATATGCCAGGTTTTGATCCCAAAATTGCTACTCACAAACTGAACATTTTGCCCAATGCAAAACCAGTTAAACAGCAGCAACGGCGCTTCAAACCTGAAATGATGGACGCGATCGATGATGAAGTCAAGAAGCTTATCGCTTGTGGCTTTATTCGAGAAGAACAACATTCTGATTGGGTAGCCAACGTTGTTCCAGTCCTGAAGAAAACCGACAAGGTTCGAGTCTGTATCGACTTTCGGAATCTTAATGAAGCATGTCCAAAAGATGAATTTTCTCTCTCTATCACGGACGTCATGATTGACAATACCTGTGGGTTCGAGCGAATATCTTTTATGGATGGATTCTCTGGATACAATCAGATCAAGATGAATCCCGAAGATGAAAAACACACATCTTTTCGCACTCCTCGGGGAGTCTATTGCTACACGGTGATGCCATTTGGTCTCAAGAACGCTGGTACAACTTACCAACGGGCTATGAGTACCATTTTCAGAGAACATCTTCGTAAAACAGTCGAATGTTATGTTGACGATATCGCTGTTAAAAGTCGTCTGAAAGAAGATCACATCCAAGATTTGAGAACAATCTTCAATCTCATGCGCCAACATCAGCTCAAGATGAATCCCACCAAGTCATTCTTGGGTGTTTCTAGTGGCAAGTTTCTCGGCTTCGTCATTACCTCTAAGGGTATACACGTGGATCCCGAGAAGATCAAAGCCATTCAAGAGATGCGTCCTCCACGCAACCTAAAAGAGCTACGAGGATTCCAAGGTCGACTTGCGTACATCAGAAGATTCATTTCGAACTTGTCTGGACGCTGCAGACCATTCACTCAACTAATGAAGAAGGGTGTATCTTTTATTTGGACTGAAGAATGTCAACAAGCATTCGACGACATCAAACGATATCTCATGAACCCACCAGTCTTGGTGCCACCAATCTCGGGCATTCCATTCTTAATGTACGTCCGTGCTATGGACCATTTATTGGGTGCTTTACTCGCCCAAAAGAATAAGAAGGTCATGAACAGGCCATCTACTATCTCAGTCGTACTATGATTGGTGCTGAACACCGTTATAGTCCGATTGAAAAAGAATGTCTAGCCCTTATGTTCGTTGTTCAAAAGACAAGGCATTATATCATCGGTCAAACTATTCATGTCATATCTCGAGTTAACCCTCTTCGGGTACTCATAAAAAAGCCCAGTACACTCAATTCTCGGCTGGCTACATGGGCCATTCTTCTAGCCCAATATGACATGGTATATGTTCCTCAAAAGTCTGTCAAAGGTCAAGCATTGGCAGATTTCTTGGCGGCTCATCCCGTACCAGAAACATCCAAGCTTTACGATGAAATTCCAGACGAGACGTTGGAAGTCAACATGATCTCTGAAGAATTTCCGACCTGGCGTCTATTCTTCGATGGTGCATCTAGAATTGGACCAAATGGTGCCATTGTAGCAGGAGTCGGAGTTGTTCTCGTTTCTCCAGATGGATCGACCATCCAAAGAGCTTACTCTCTAGATAAACCCTGTTCTAACAATATAGCGGAGTATAATGCTCTACTCATCGGCCTTCAGTTAGCCAAGCAATTGGATATCGAATATCTCAAAGTCTATGGCGACTCTAAGCTGGTTGTCAATCAGGTTAGAGGAACCTATGAAGTTTGACATCAAGATTTGGTACCTTATCTTGAAGCAGCGATCAACATGGCTACATCATTCAAAGCTTTCTTCATTGACTATGTTCGTCGAGCTTGCAATACCGAAGCAGATGCCTTAGCCAACCTTGCAGCTGTCCTAGCCATCCCTATCAAAAGACAGCATGTGGTGGTTATATCTAACCGAGAATTGTTCTGCATTGAAAATAATCGTAATATTGAGTTCAGCAACTTTATTGAAGTCAACGCTATCGATAAAGACTGGAGAACTCCTTTCATCGACTTCGTGGTTCATGACATACTCCCTGAAGATCCTAAGGAGGCTACGAGTGTTCGACGACGATCTCTCCGATTCTACTACAATCAAACCACCAAGACTCTTTATCGGCAAACTTATGACGGTCTTCTCTTGCGTTGTCTCGCTGATGATGAAGCAAAACAAGTATTACGCGAAGCTCACGACGGTGTCTGTGGAGCACATCAACCCGGTCCTAAACTGCAGGATCGCATCCGACGCATGGGTTACTACTGGCCCTCTATGGTATCAGATGCCATCGAATATGCAAGGAAATGTCGAGCCTGTCAAATCTATGCAGATTTTATTCATCAACCGTCAGAATTTCTTCATCCGACTGCTGCTTCCTGGCCTTTTAAAGCTTGGGGCATGGATTTTATAGGTCCTATCAATCCTCCTTCTTCTAGAGGACATCGATTCATATTAGCAATAACCGATTACTTCTCCAAATGGGCCGAAGCTATACCTCTGGCTGAAGTCAAAACTAGCAGTGTCATCAACTTCGTCAAACACCATGTCATCTACAGATTTGGTGTACCTCGACGAATCATCCACGACAACGGACCTCAATTCATCAGCCAGAAGTTCACCAGATTTTGCGATGATCATCGAATTGACAATGTCGCTTCTACAGCTTACAATCCTGCTGCTAATGGATTAGCTGAAGCCTTCAACAAAACCATTATCAAACTCCTCAAGAAGTTTGTATCTAATAACAAACGGAATTGGAGTGAAAAGCTTGGCGAATGTCTATGGGCCTACCGAACTACGGTCCGCAATCCCACAGGCTTTACACCTTTCTCTTTAGTGTATGGGTGTGAAGCTGTTCTTCCTCTGGAACTTCAAATCCTGTCCTTAAGGATTGTAATTGCTAATGAGCTTACTACAGAGAATAATGATCTCCTTCGACTTCAAGAGTTGGAAGCACTTGATGAGAAGCGGTTAATGGCTCAACAGCATATTGAGTTATACCAAGCTCGTATCTCAAAGATTTTCAACCGCAAAGTTAAGGTCAGAACCTTTCAACAAGGAGAACTTGTCTTAACGGTTAGACGTCCTATGACTATGACTCATATGAGCAAAGGCAAATTCGACGCAAAGTGGGAAGGGCCTTATGTTGTCAGCAAAGTCTTCTCAAATGGAGCCTATCAACTCTCAGAGCTAGATGGTCGAGTTGCTATGATGCCTATCAATGGCAAATTCCTTAAAAAGTACTATGTATAAATGTAAAATGCTTGTAAATCATCAGACAAGTTCAAGTTCATAATAAAATTCATTTTTATTTTATCATGAATGATAATACATGATATTAAAGGAGATCACTATCATCCTTTTTGACGTTTGGACGCGGACCACTGCCGTCCTTCTCAAAGACACGGTCAGCAAAAGAGCCGAGAACCTCCTTGCTGGAGCCCACGAGAAACTTGCAAGCAGCTATCCTCATGGCTTCCTCCTCTTCAGTTTTTCCTGGTTCAAGCAGAAAGTCCAGGATGTCTCACGGTGGCTTGGGTGCAGACGAACCTTCGCCTGCTTCTACTTGCATTGGCTGAACTGGATCAGCAGGACATTCTTCAATGCCCGTCTCAACCTTCGGGGTGATTTCAGCTTGCTTGGATGCATCTCCAGACGACATTTTTATGTTAAAAAGTGGAAGTGTTCATTCCTGTCAGATTTCTGTTCTATTTATAGGTAGAGGTTCCTCAAACAATGAAACGACATAATCATCCGACGGTTCGTCCGTTCATTCATAATCATTTGACGGTTCATCCGTTCACATTTTACCTGACGGTGCACCCGTTCATTTATTATAACCTGACGATTCATTCGTTCATATTCATCCGACGGTTCGTCCGTTCATTCACAGTCATCTGACAGTTCATCCGTTCATTTATCATCATCTGACGGTTCACCCGTTCATTTATTACAACCTGACGATTCATTTCGTTCACACCTTTTTGACGATTTATTTTTCGTTCGTTCACATCAGTAACTTGTCATTCTTGATTAAGTTATCAATTGAAATAATAATATTCGATATATTCTGCCACATCCATATTACCTCTGAGCAGATATAATGAATATAATTATTTTCCTACAAAATCATCAAGAAATATATCATGTCTTGCACCTCTAAATATATTTTCAATCTCTATTATTTATATCTGAACAAGATATGCAACAAATAATGGAGCCACAACAAAATGTCTTTTATTAATCAAAATATGGGATATTACAAAAACACATGTATTACAAAAGACATAAAGATACAAAATGTTCTACTAAGACGGAGGTGTTATCAGATTATCAATCTGCTGCTTCAGAGTCTGCAGCCTTTCTTCAGGAGTGGACATCACCCTCCTTCTGGCCTCTTCCATCCCAATTTCTTCATTGAAAATGGGCATGGTCACCGTTCGGCGAGTAATCTCGGCATCATGAGCCGTCACGTACTCATCCCTTTCTTGAATCAGAGCATTGAATTATTGGATTGCAAGTTGATGATCAGTAACTTCATTTTCTAATTCCTCCTGGAGACGAGCAATCTCTGCTCTCAGCTTAACAGCTCTTTGCTCTTTTCTCTCAGCCATCAAGGTCACTGATTCTAGCTTGGACTGATACTCAGCAGATTTTGCAGAATAAGCCTCCAAGAGGTTCTGGAGATTCACCCTTTCAATGTCAGCTGCTTGAGCCTTTCGTTCAAACTCTGCCTGTACTAGAGGTTCCAATTCCCCTTTATTGAGTTCCTTGTAGTTCTTTATGGAGATTTCTAGCTCATTCAATATATGATTAAGGAGAGTGACCTGAGCCTCATCACCCTGTTCCCGGATGGCCTTTACCAGGAAAGAAGTCGGACCTCTAACCATAAAAAAATTCGCATCTTCTTTATCCATCATTCTATTAAGTAGAGGTCCCAAAGACTCGAAGAAACATCTGGCGAATGATTGGATTACGAGCTGATTAGTCGCCAGAGCACCAGGGGTTGCAGCTACTCCTGTTGATGACGAGGCTGCAGGATGTTCAAACTCTCGCATCTGGCCAGCGGGCTCTTTGAATAAAGGAGCCAAAGTGGAGCTAGTTGCCCCTCCTGGTTATTCCTCTGCAAAAGTAAAGATTGTCATTTTGCCTGTTGTTTGCTATTGTCCAAGAAGATTAAAGATGTAAACTGTCTTGCCATGGTTGAATCCAGCAATGAGCCTATCATCTGCAGGAATAGACTCTAGCTGAGCAGAAGTAGCTTCAGCCATAACAGCTTGGCTACTGCCCGCTTCAGAACTACAGGATAAATGATGACTGCTACTAGCAATCACCGTCGTTACATGCACTATGTCCGTGCACGTCGGAGGTGCTGGAGGAGTCTCAAGATCTATAGGAAATACAAATAAAGATGTTAGCTATCAATCTATTTAAAAGGAGATAGCTAATTTTATTCTATACCTTGAGGATCAGTGGCGGGAGTTTCCTCCGGAGCTTCTTCATCTGCTGCTTTTTCTGGAGATGCCTCTACCTCAACATCCTCTTCAGGATTCAAGGTATCAGCGACAGTTTCTGAAGATGCTTCTACCTCAACTTCCTTGTTAGGATCTAAGGTATCATCGACAGCATTAGGAGATATATGTACTTCATCATCTCTTTCGGGATCTTGCATATCTTCATCAATATTCTCAGATGAAGAGCTCTCCTCATCTGCACCTTCTTCCGGTGCATTCCCGCTGGTAGTTGCAGCTTGGTCAATATAGTCCTCCAGCGGGCTGTAGTTGCAATCTTCTAGAGCCGCAATCACTTCACGATCTTCCTCTTCGCGGAGGGTCCTAGGAGTAGGAGGAAGTTGAGTCGTCTCCGCAGCAGGTGAAGGAGATCGTACAACATCTTGCTCTTCCTTTATGATATTTTCTCTGGGCTCTTCGGCCTCAGTTCTCGGATCAAGATCTTCCCTCTGCTCAATCTCTTCCATATGTTCTGGACTAGGAGTTTTATTCCTAGACTCTGAAATAGGAGTGGGAGATGGCATAGTGAATCCCGCCGCAGCATCCACTACTATTGAAGATAGGGCTTGTCTAGAAGGAGAGGCCATTCGATTTCTTCTTTGGGCCAGCTTCTTCTTTCTTTTCAGAGGCCTCTCAAGGCTCTCTATATTTACAGTCTCGACTTGCTTTTGTACAGAAGTCGGGGTGGCAGCTTCTTCTTGCTGGGCTGTCTCGGCTAGCTGCCGAGATTGAGATCTTGTGGTAATCTTCTCTGAAGAATGATCTAGGATTAGTTTCTTCTTTGCAACAGGGACGGAAGGCTCATCTCTCCTTCTCTTCTTAGCCGGAGATTTGGCAACCTTCAAAGAAACGCGCAGTGGCACGTTAATTTCTTCAGGGAACATAACGTCCCTAGAAACCTCCAGCGGATCATCTACTGGCTCATGTTCTTCATCATTATTAGGAGCCGATGTGGCAGTCGCTCCCTTCCTCAGTCGATTTGCCGTTGCGAAACTATCCACAAGGCTGAAATTTTTGGCGAACGTGTTCGCAGCTGTATAAAACTGTGAATATGTGTACAGCATTCATGGACCAGTAGTTGTCTTCTGTGGCATCGAGAACACTGTATTTGTGCCTCGTGCATTATAGTACGCCCACGCTCTGGCTCCGTCAATCAAGTATCCCGTTCCTCGTAAGCAAGTTATCGTATTGCCCATGTGGAACTGGTCATATCCGAACTGACGAGCAAAGCGACTTGGCAAATACGGCTCTAGAAAGTATTCTTCTTCAAATCTATACACCAGATGTGATGGCCTGATTGCCTTCAACCATTCAAACATTATTTGGCCTATAGGCTGCCTCCCAAGGTCGACCATGTTTGGTGCCATGAATTCATACCCTGCTGGAGGAGGAGAAGAAAGAAAATTCCATCCTCTGCCGAGATTCAATATGTGTCGGCAGTCTCTTAGGCTAGTATATAGCCATCGACTCCGTGAGTACCGGCGCAGAAAACTGCCATCCACTGCTCCTATGGCATGATTCATCAGAGATGGATGGTGCAGGAGTAGCCATCCGAATAAGTAAGTGTAGGGTAATTCCAGCCAGGGGAAATTACCCTTATCATACTTACCCTTGAGCATAGAATCTACATATAAGCAAAGACCCGCATTTATTCTGCAAGTCATAGCTGATAGTAGATCCATCCGGTAGCCGAAGACTAACCGGATAGCCGCAAAAAGGACACCGCGGTGAAAGCGGTCTACAGCACTTGCTCCGGGCACGACAAAGCGGCGGAGCCAGTACGTCAGGAACCCTGCTAGCTGAGCTTCCTTCGACATGGATCTATAGCCCATTCTGACATGGCTTTCAACATAGTCGCCAACTCTAAGAGGCGAATATTGGTGTTCATCTTCTACTAAAATATCCAGTCTCTTATTCTCTTCCATCAGTTTTATCACCTCACTATTGCTGAGAGGTTGGAAGAAGTCTGGATTGCAGGAGTCATGATCCTTCGTCTTTTTCTCAATAATATGATTGAGAAAAAGATAAGTCAGCCATTTGGAAGAGTAGCAAGTACCGGACGAGCCCCTCTTGTAGTAAAAAGAACATACATTGTAATGGCACAATAATTCATCGAAGACTTCCACCATCTTCGAATTCTCTCGACGAAGTCTCTCTAACTCGTCATTTGTCGGGACGTACTCCTCGTAAGGAAAATCTGCCATTGGCAAGTACGAGATATACTTCATCTCGTGGAGAGCTAGCCCCATCTCTCCGCAGGGCATCATGAACGTCCATGTCCTGTAATTGTACCTCTCTGCCAAAGCTAAGAACAGATGAGGGTTTGGATAAAAACCATATACGGTAGCATGTACCGCCTGATACAGATCAATTTCTCTGAGTTTTTCTCCAAATTGAACCAATACCCAATTGGCAATGCAACTCCATCTTTTGATTTCTGGATTTACCAGACCAGTTAACCGGATATCCTGATCTGGATAGCTGCCTTCAACCTTTGCAAATTCATTCGCGAAGATGGGAGTCCTCACAGGCAGTAACAAAGAGGAATTATCCGGAGGGATACACCCTGGTTTCAGTCCTCTGAGCAAGGTGCTATGACGTTCTGAAGAACTATAGAACATGTCCCTATTATTTCGGTCCTTCTTGATGCAGATTTTTCCTGTTCGGACGTGCTGAAGAGGAGTGATGTCCCAGTCCATCCTCCTGGGGTAGCTAGCATGAGTATATCGTGCCAATGGAAGGCACCTAGCAATATCTGGTAATAGGACCAGTCTATCCTTCCTCTGAAAAGTTCTCTGTTCATTACGTAATCGTGGTTGAGAACTTTTATCAATTGCTTCACCAAACAGAAACATGGGTTTTCTGTGGGTCATTGCATCAGCAGTCTGTAAAGGCTGACCGTTCATCAGACAAAGCAAGGTCTCATTGTCTTGTACAATCAAAACAGTTTGACGAGAAGATGGAAGTGCATATTGCAGAAACAATACATAGGACAAATCCTCTTTGAACTCAGACTCTGCAAGAGTTCCTACAAAAGTCTCATACTCTGGATCTTCTCTGGTATTAACTGCATCAAACAGAGAAAACAAAAATTCAGCATAAAAAATCAAGGATGTTACAATCAGATTACGCAACCATCAGACTGCGTAATCATCAGATTGTGCAGACATCAGATTGCGCACATCAGATTGCGCTGGCAGTCTCGCGTAAATCAGCAAATTGTGCTGACTTTTGCCAGCGCAGTTCAACCGCTTGTGCAAGAAATTATTCTTCATAAAAATGAAGAATAAATTGTTTTGTGCAACCAAACCCTAAAAAGGGTGGTGCAGTATGATCACATCTCTAAAAAGAGATAGATTCTGAAGAACAGTGAGATCAAAACCCTAAAAAGAGTTTTGATTAAGTCATCTACCTAACAGTGCGGGATGTGCAGATTCGTGGCGAGAGGGTTGAGGCGCAACCCTAGCCGATGACTCGGCAGGGGCCTTGCCCTTAGCGGCGGCGGAGGATCGTCTAGGCGCCATGGAGATCGTAGGAGAAGAAAGGAAGAAAGGGTTCGGAATTTCTCTCTCAAGTGCACGAAGAAAGCAAAGTAAAGAATACTTTGAAGTGTGAAGAGGACTATTTATAGTTTTTGAAAATGAAACGGTCGCCTCAGATTGCACCTAAAAAAATAGGGCTAATCCCTCAGATTGCGCAGACAGCTCATCAACATGCGCAATTTAAATGAAAGTTCAAAATTCAAAGTATTTCAAAATTTTGAATAAATTCACATTTCAAAAACTTTGAAGGGGGTCTTGTAGGTCCTAAAAAATTAAGTTGCACACATCAACAAAGTCAAAAAATCAAGAAATACAACTTTCAAATGAATTACGCAGACATCAGATTGTGCATCCTTTAGATTGCGCACGCTAGACTGCGCATACTCTCAAGCGCGCAGGCTGACGTGGCAATGTCATCATTACCTGACACAATCAAATCTTTCTGACAGCTGACAGCACGAAGAACGAAAAGACTGTTCGTTTATTGTGCCGCACAGCGCTCGAGAACGGCTGACAGCTGGCAACGCAATCGGTCAACCATTTTGCTGTACAGTCCAGGCTCGCGCAATCCAATGCCAGCACAGTCCAGGTTGTGCGTTTCATCAACACAACTGACAAAGTACATGTGGCATTCATGCCATCAATTGCTCATTACGTGGTAACCGTCTATGCACGATCATACGCATTTCAATCAAATGATGCCATGTGTCCAAGACAGTTGGCCCATGATCCAACAACTGCCTACGCAGTCCATGGTTGTGCAATCCAATTGCTGTGCAATCCATCATGCGTAGTCCAGAATAACTAAAAGTTAGTTATTTTTCAGAACTCTATAAATAGAGTTTCAAGTCTCCTTTCAAGGGGATCAGAGATCAGATCATAGAGAGATCAGACTTTAAAGTTCAGAGGGTCCAGGAGTTCTTGCCCAAGTGCTGTTGCATTCTTCCGAGGCTTTTGCCTTCAACTTCTGAGACTTTTTGCCTTCAATTCCAGAGTTGTCTTCAACTTCAGAGGCTCCGTCTTCAGAGTTCACATCGTCCAAGGGATAAAGCAATCGTCATCTAGATTGGATTCCTATAGTTGTACTTTCCCAGAATTCTATTGTAATCTTTACAAAGTTTGTATCAATAAAGTTTCATACTTTTGTTTTTGAAAACAGCTGACCCTGACCAGGGAGCCCCAGATGATTAGCTGTGCCATCGGTTTATTTTATTTTCTTTCCAGTTGTAATAAGAACTGATGTAATAATTGAATGTTGATTTGCTTGTGTTATTCATTTCAGACTCTTAATTAATTTCTAGATTCAATAAAATGTTATTTCTTTCCCGCTTTAGGTATTATTTGTTGGTGTTTTCACTGCTTGATACAGCTTACTGTCGTCGTCTCATAATGGTGCAGGCTGGGCATGATCCAACTAGACCAATTATATTGGGATCGGGTCGTGACATATTTTTAGTGGTGGCCCATGCAGGTCCAGTTCTGCAAATTGATCTAGTCAACTTAGTCTAGACCATGCATGTAGTCCTACAAACTGACTTAGCTCCAGGTATGACTTTAGAAAAATAGACTATAGAAACAACTAGAACAACTAGATTATTTTCACCCTGTCACGGCATAGGGTCGAAATTATCTATTTATAATATCTATTTTGCTTGCTTATAGTTTCGTAGGTTAGCTTACTTATGTTTGTACCTAAACCTTACCCAGATTAGGCCGATTGTATGATGGTATATTTTATTGCCTATATTATTTTCTAGATTTTATGTATCTTTTAGTGTCTCATGGCTTTCGGTGTGATCTTCCTCCATATCTTTATCAGATTCTAGCATCCCTTAGGATCTATACTCTTTCGCTATTTATGGATTAAGATTAGATTTTTCAATCTCCTTCTTCAGCAAAACCTATTTCCAATATCTCTATTAGTTGATCAAATATTACTTCTCTATCTTTATTTAGAATCTAGATCCATTCACTATTTAGAGTTTCAAATTCTTCTTTAGCAAACCTAATAAACTCTTATCTATCTAAAGTATTTCTACGACTAGAGTATCCAACAATTTGTCTTGACCTTATTTAATCGACTTTCTCGGAACCAATCCCGAACCAAATTTTTCTGAAACCATAAAGCCCCAAGGTTAATTGTTACGAAAAGAATTGGTTCAACTTCGCTAGTTCATGAATCTTTCAAAGGAATTATTTTCCCAAAAATAATTCCAATATTGATTGATATTTTCTAAGTTATTCCAAGGACCGAAAATATTTTCATTTGTTGACTTCCTTCATTCAACTTGAAACCTTACTCTCTCTAGGCAACTTCTTGATCAATTCAAGGCCTAGAAAGCTTCTAAACTCAATGCTTGAGTATCATGAAGTAGGAATAGTCAGAGAATTGATTCCATTCTATTATTAAATTTTCTCTAGTTATTGAAAAACTTTTGAATTGTTGAGCTATCCCTTTGAAATTTTCGTGGACAAAGTTGAAAAAATATTCAGTAATCTAATATGGCTTCGCACATATGCGTTGCAGTCATTTATCTGAATTATAAAAATTGTGAGTTTACTGCAGTCAATTGTGCACTGGTGAGACATACTCTAAGTCGAAGTGATTTCAGGTGTTCATAGGCTTTAGGATATTATTGAGACTATATCCTAAAAGTATCATATTTGTCTCCTATATTATTCAGCCAGAAAATGGATAAAGTTGATAGACTACTCGACAACCTATCATTATTCAAGTTATGGAGCCAAACATTCACTACAATCAGGTGCACTCTTGCGAGGCATGGATTTGAGGCAAATTGACTTCAGATATATTTCGTTTCCGAATATTATTAAGACTATATCCATATCATGGTTCTCTTTTTTGCACCATTAAATTATTCTGACTTTTTTTCGATTCGAGGATTTGCATTTTTAGTGGTTGTCTCCATGTGCAGAAATCTCTTATCACAACCAGAAAGAATATATTTCTTATAAAATTCTACTTGATTTTTCTAGAACTTATTAGGACTATATCAATCTCTATTGGCTCAAACGCTTTCCTGGTTCAACTTTAGCACGTTGCACATATTTTGTTACATATTATGGAAGCTATAGATAGTTGTGGATAGCTTATATATATTAAATAGCTGATATACATCTTGTGGATGACTATATGTATATAGTTGATAGCTATATACGGGAAAAACATAGATTGCTACCTATCCTATTTCTAGTAAAGGCAACTTTGGGATCAATATTAGTTAGCTAAAGGTAGAAGAATACCTTGAGTAAGCTAGTCTTGAGAGAGTGATACATCTTAGTTTGTGACGTATTTGGGTTAGAACCGTTGGTAGTGCTCACTAGCGCCTAAATCTCATTCAAACAAATGAAGGTACTTGACGATTTTGAATTTTAAGTTTAAAGGAAGAGTTATGGAAGATAGAGGAAGACGTAGGTAGAATTAGTGAGAAAAGTCTAGGATTTGGTAAGGTTCTCCAATGGAGGAAGTAAATTTGGATAATATATAAACATGAGAATATGATAATCGAGTAAGACGTAGGTAGAATTAGCGAAAAAAGTCTAGGATTTGGTAAGGTTCTCCCATGGAGGAGGTAAATTTGGATAATATATAAACATGAGAATATAATGATCAAGTAAAGGAACACTTGACGGAAAAAACTTTTATGATTAGACGACTACTGTACCCAGAAGGGAAAAATATAACCATGGAAGTAATATCACAAGCAATGGAATTATAGGTTATAGAGAAGGAATAAGCAGTGAGGAGTTGAGATAAGACCATTGGAATGCAACTTTAGAAATAATCAATTGGATTTGTAATTTCTACCAAATATTGGAGACTCATATTAGTTATGGTAAGAATGATTGAGATTTTGTGATATTTTTGCTAATGTGTTTGGATGAGAACGACTGTTAGGTGCATGGTTAAATATTAAAATTTGATTAGTGATTATAATTTGGTCAGTTGATTTCAAGAATTGGAAGTTCTCGAATATAGATCATGGGTCAACTTTAAAGAATTTTCTAAGGATTTACTATGACAAGTGAAGATTGTGACCTTGATATAGTCTATTTTGGAAAATGGCTGACAATTGGAAATTGATGTCTGTAAAATGATTTGTTCGAGAAAAATACTTGAAATTTGAAATACATTTGGCATACGAGTTACATACAACGATGGATGAAAAATTGATTTAGATGATTTATGATTCCAAATAGATTTAGTTTTAATACCGAGGAAGCTGCCTTAGTTTTCGATAAATACTAGGAGTTCAACTAGTTTAGCGAGTTAGAGTTTGGTTTTTGCATGGGTATTAATAAGATGGTTGTCTTGTAAGTCATTTTTTTCCTGTATATCCTATCTTCTGACCGTTGAAATAGTGATTCAATATTTTTTCTATCCCCTTTGATCATCACTCAATTCTCAATGAAAATATCTTAACCAATTACATTCCTATCATAGCTATATTATTCTAATCACCCTCGCTATCCTACTATCATACAAATTATTAATTTTTCCCTGAGTCATAAACCCTTGTACCCTATTCCAATTTGATTTGGAATTTTTAGTCCCTCATCTCAGAAGATTCTATTATTTTCTGTCTTCTCAATAAACTGTTGACGTTCGTTTCCTTCTGGTTTTTTCTGTTTTACGAGCCCTCATTTGATTTTCCCCAACTTTAGGATCATATTTTTCGTACCTAGATTTTACTCGTGCCTAAAATGATTTTGATCACAACAATAGTCCAACTCTCAGATCATATCTAGATAATTCTGATTATGCCAATATTTTATCATTGTACCTAGTGATCATGCCTAGAACCCGATCGTGCCTGATGATTTAAAATTTTGTTTTTGACCAAGGCTAAGTGATTTTGATTGTACCCCGACCCTTATCTTTGAAATTTCGAGGACAAAATTTTCTAAGGAGAAAAGGTTGTAAAAACACATTTTTTTCTTATAGTTTAATTATTTAACCTTGGCTTGGGCCCATCTCCTAACCAACCCAACCCGAACCCAAAACCTGTTTGACTTAACTACCGTTAACCCATGCCCTAGTCTTCCTACGATCCATTTTCTCAGCCGGCACCCCCGTCCACGTATATCTCTCCCTCTCCATTACATAATAAACTCCAGAAACTCCTCCATCATCACAGAACCTTCCACCTTCCCAAACCCATCTTCCCTATCTCCATAGTTCTTCGATTCTGAAGCCGTTTCCATCTCGACGCCTCAAACACATCGACACCCCACCTGGGGCATTTCTATCGCTCGGACCCGACCGGACGCCCTCGACCGACCGTCCGCAGCGACCGCCGGCTGTGCCACCCCTCGTACGGTGTTCTCCCGCTGTCGTCAGCCCCGTGCAGTCCTTCCAGGATAGCCCACACGTCCGAAGGGCCTCTACGCACGGTAGCAGGCTGCCGGCTGCCCGGCAGCACTGTCCAGGCCGCTTCCCGGCCGCACTAGCACCTGTACGCCACTCCCCGTACGCACCAGCGGCTTCTCCGCCCACGAGGCAGCCCGTGCGCATCATTTCCGGGCCGCGTCAGCGCATTCCCGCTCCCCGTACACGTGTTCCGCGTGGCCGTGTGCGCATTCCCCGCGTGTGTACGTGCCCGCGTGCGTTTCGAGTCCGAGGCATCCCCTCGGTGCTCCGTCAGAACTTTCGGTAACCCTTCTACCTTCTGTTTATTTCACAGAAACCTTATACCAATTTGCTTCTGACCGGAATTAAAAGAATGAAGCTCTGTCAATTCCGGAATAGATAGTTTAGATAGTTCTCTATCTTAGACACGGTAATAACATTTGAGAGCGTTTAATTGGAATGGTTAATGTTAATTAGTTAACTTAATAGGTATTAGAGTTATCATCTACGTTTAATTACGAATAACGTCGAGTTAACGTTATTTCAATTATTTACCATAATTTCACTATTATTATTAATTGATAAATTTAGCTTCAAAATAAATATTTATATATCAAAATATACTGTAGTATAGAAAATATTATTTTTATAAGCAAAACTATATATTTATGTTTTTAGATAAAAAGGTTTATTTTCGTAATTTAATTTAACCATTATTTCTATTAATAAATTTTATGGGAATAAAAACTAAAGATAATAACGTCTTTTCTAATAAAATTGTAATTTTTACTAAAATAAGGTTTGACGTATTTTTATTATTAAAAATGGTTATTTTTTACTAAAGAAATAGTATTAGTAAAATATTTCGTAAAGTTTATTTAGAAAAATATTAAATTAGGTTTCGAATATTTTCGAGTTTGCGCAATATTTCTATTAAAATAATTTACGATGAAAACTGCTACTATTTTTGATAATATTCTAAAATATATTAATTTCTGCCCTATTTGCAAAATACTAATAAAATAGTTTTACCAAAATATTACATAATTAAATTATTATTTCTCTAATAAAAAGGGCAGTGCTTATAATCAACGTAGTTTGTGTTTAGTGGCCTTATTAGCCAACCTTTGGAATAAGTTCTAAGGACAGATTATTATTAAATGTAGGTTCGGATCCCGGACCCTAGCCGATAGCTTTCTAGCCGTTACCTTCCATACCGAGGATACAACCAAGAAAAGTTTCATATCTTTCATGTCTATGTTTTATTTAATAATTAAATGTGCTGCATCAGTAGAATCATGTATATTGTAGCGACACTGATTCACAGTGGATCCTCTCAGACTCCATATCGATTGATTGATTGATTGATGGCCTCATTGACTCATTGACTCGGGGATTGATTGGGGAGTAGTATAACATCTGTGACCAAAGCCATTGTTATCGAATATTGCCTCTCTCGCGCTAACTCCTACCGTACAGTGGGTTGAGCCGTACCGTATACTATCATTTGGCCAAAATGCTAGTATACACATTGCCTCTATCCAGCCGGTCACAGATCTGTTATATACTCACAAACACTATTGACTCATTGTAGATTGCATCATTGTAGCTTCTGAGATTATTTCCTGCTGTCTTTTTTTATTATTTCTAGAAAACTTATATAGTGCTTTTAAACTGTCTTGTATTATTTATTATTATTTAGAATGTTTGATATGGAAATATATTCTTGCTCCCCTCCTGACTGGAGACCAACATTTTTAGGTGACTGTGACAATAAAGATCTTGCTTTTAGTTCTTTCTACGAACCCGGTCCGAGTCCTGACGAGGTAGCTGAACCTGACTAGGGAGCCCCAGATTATTAGCTGTGCTATCGGTTTAGTTTATTTCCTTTCCAGTTGTAATAAGAATCGATGTAATAATTGAATGTTGATTTGTTTGTGTTATTCATTTTAGACTCTTAGTTAATTTCCAGATTCAATAAAATGTTATTTCTTTCTCGTTTTAGATATTGTATGTTGGTGTTCTCATTGCTTGATACAGCTTACTGCCGCTGTCTCACAACGGTACAGGCTGGGCATGTTCTGACTAGACCCAGTATATTGGGATCGGATCGTGACACTATGTATGGCAACAAAGCTAGTAGCTACGAAAGAGTGTGTGGCTCCATAATCAAATGACATCTTTGTAGGAAATAATACGACTAAAATAGTACTTGCTATCACCTCTCCTTCAGGTATAGAATCATCCAGCGATATAGAAAACACCTGATTATGTTTCTAGTTGTTCATATGTGCCTTGGCCTTCTCGAATTGTGTAGCTTGAGTAGGCAAAGGTCCCCTCGGATAACCACATGTTGCTTGAGAATACAGTGCTCCTGGTCCGGGAGTAGCTGGTCTCTTGTTCTGCTGAGCTGGCCTCTGCACCTGCTGTTGCCTGGATAGACAATCTCTAGCCTGATGCTGGCTTGAACCACATAGCATGCAAAGTCTTATCATTCGGCAACAGTCCTTCTGAATGTAACCCTTCTTACCACAATAGTAGTAAGTAGGTAGCTCCCTGTTATGATAAGGGAAAACCCTCTCCTGCTGCTGATGTGCGAGAGGACGTTGCATAGGCCCATCTTGTGCTACTCTGGATGCTGAAACTACAATGGTGGAGCGCCTTTGCTCTGTTGGTCCCGTACGGCGGATCGTCTCCTGAATCTTCGCGATACTTAAAATCGCAGCATAAAAAGTATGAGCTACTATTCCGGTCACCTGCCTCCACTCAAAATTGCTCCTTTGGTGGAACCTCCTGGCCCTCTCTTCATCATCTCGGGCAAGAGAAGGTGCAAATATGCTCAATCGATTGAACTCTGCATCATACTGGTCTATCGTCATGGATCCTTGTTTCAAGTTCGTAAACTTGTTCTGCAGCTCAAACTTGATAGAAGTATGAAAGAATCTGTCATCGAAGATCTTGTGAAATTTCTCCAAGGTTTGGTTAGCGCCAAGACTACTCTTCTTGTCTGCCACCAATGATGAGTTAGATCCTCCAACTGAAGTCTGATAGCAGTCACCTATTTTTCCTTGGGTAACTCGGCAGCTTCAAGCAAGTAATCTGTCTTCACCAGCCACGCAGTGACTTTCATGGGCTCTTGGTACCCTTGAAAGGTGGAGAGTTCATCTGACAAAACCTTTCTATAGTGCCTACTTTCCTCTGACGCATGAGCTTATTTTGTTGGAATTGAGCTTACATCATCCCATGGAAATACTGGAACATTTGCATTCCTTCCATCGGGGGAATTGGTTATTGGGGAAAAACAAACGACATCTGTTAAGGAAAAGGTGGTGGTATGCATTCTTCTTGAGGTATTGTTGCCTGCTGCTCAGGCTGCCCTTGTTGTGGTCCAGTCTACTGCTAAGGACAATGAGGAGAAATATGGGATGCTCAAGTCCGCTGGTACTACTGGATGTCAGGCGGTGATAGATCAGGCTGCGATGACTGCCCCTATTGAATTGGAGTGATAGGGGTCATCATCCGAGCATGCAGAGGTATTTGCTCCTCCTGAGTTGTGACCTCACCCGAGGTGATGGAAGGAGGGGGTGTGCACTGACTTTGGGGATCCATATGTTGGCACATTTTATTTTGATATATTAACAGCATCTTCGTAGTTTAGTTTTCTGTGTCTTCAGATTCATATCTTCTCAGAAGCTCTACTATATAAAGTTTTTCCGTTCAAGTGCAACCATCCTTTGCATCGAAGACTGAAGCAGTTACCGGCGCTCCTTGCATAAGACGGCTTCCTCCTGCTTAGAGTCTTCGTGTTTGTACAAAGTCTAGGTATATCTGTAAACACCTAAGGACGGATGACAAGTAAAAACACAAGTCAAAAATCAATTACTTACAGAGCGGCATACCGGCGGCATGCTTCGGCATACTGGCGGTATACCGTTTTTATCGTCCATAAAGTTGCTGTGACAAATTGTCGGCATACCGACGGTATGCTCCGGCATACCGACGGTATACCATTTTTATCGACCCAAAACTTGCTGTGACAAATTGTCGGCATACCGGCGGTATACCGTTTTATAGACCACAAAACGTTCTGTGATAAAACGTCGGCATACCGACGGTATGCTCCGGCACACCGGCGGTATACCATTTTGTTTACCTGAAAACGTTCTGTGATAAAACGTCGGTATACCGACGGTATGCCGCGGCATACCGACGGTATACCGGTTTATAAATATTTGATTTTTGAATTACTCTGACTAGCATTAATGGCCGCATTTAATGCTCTCAAACGGTCATTAATATGACCGTTACTATTTGGTCGGTATACCGACGGTATGCCGCTGCATACCGATGGTATGCCGGTCTGCCTGTATCCAGAGCATTAAATGCCACCCACTCTTGGTTTCTCTATAAATGAAAGCTCTCTCTCTCATGAGGCTTTAACCAACTCTTGCCATAAATTTTCCAAGCAACCAAGAGCTCCACCATTAATACTCTACCAAGCTTTTAATTGTCATCCTCTTCCAAAGTGCTAGAGTATTTAAGAGTTGTATTTTTCGATCTTCACGTGTTAGAAGATCAACAAGTTCTCTTCTTATTTTGTTTGAAGTTGGCGAGCCTTCGTAAGAAAACTCGTGTGTTGAAGTTGGCGAGTCTTCGGATCCAAACTCGTGTTGAAGTTTGCGAGTTCTTCGGATCCAAACTCGTGTGTACTATTTGATTAAATAGTGGATTTAAGCCGGAGAGAGTTCCGGGACTGGATTGCCTCAAGCGAGGATACCCGGATACATCTTATGTTTGATCTTCCTACTCTTTACTTTTATTTGTCATTTATTGCTTCTGTTGCTCTAGTTATTTTTTATTTCCCTATTTACCCCTCCTCTAGGGTTCTATAATTGGTATCAGAGCTTTGTTCTCTTGATTTGGATTTACACCCTTTGAGTGATCCATGGCCACTAACCCTAGTATCAACACCTTCCACAATAAAGGACACTCCACAAATAGGCCTCCCATATTTGATGGAACCAACTATAACTACTGGAAGATTAGGATGAGCATTTATCTTAAGTCCATAGATTTCGATTTATAGGATTGCGTGACAAATGATCTTCCTACTCCTTTCAGAGTTATTGAGGATATTGCTTCTGACACCCTTAGGGACACACTTACTGAAAATACCAAGAAGCTTGCAAGTCGAGATGTCAAGGCTATGAACGCTCTTTATTCCACTCTCGACAGTAGTGAATTCAACCGAATCTCTACTTGCAAGACTTCCAATAAGATTTGGAAGTTACTTGAAGTCACACACGAGGGTACTTCACAAGTGAAGGAATCCAAGATTAGTAGACTCACGCAAGAATATGAGTCCTTTAAGATGAAGCACGATGAATCTATTACTTGCATGTTTACTCGCTTTGGTGATATTATTAATCCTCTCTCTTCTCTTGGTAAGGAATATCCTGCTCATGAAAAGATCAGAAAAATTCTTAGAGGATTGACAAAAGTTTGGAGTCCTAAAGCTACCGCAATCATTGAGGGGAACGACCTGACAGTCATGAACCTTGAGACCCTCATGGGTAAGCTAATGACTCATGAACTCGATATGAAGGATCAAGAGGAATCCTCCATACAAGAGAAGGAGAAGGAGAAGACCAAAGAGAAGGAGAAATCTCTTGCTCTCAAAGCTACAAAGTCCTACTCCAAGGATAGCTCCGACGACAATGAGTCGGACGACGATGAAGAAATAGCTCTCACAGCTAAGCACTTTCGAAAGTTCCTCAAATTTAACAAAGCCAACCGCTTCAGACGAGACAATGAGGAAGATCCGGCATGTTATCAATGTAGAAGACCCGGACACATCAAGAGGGACTATCCGATGATAAGAAAAGACTCAAGTAAGTACGAGAAGCCTAGCAAGGGAAGTTCGTCCTCCAGAAAATTTGCCAACACAAGCATTTGGTGTGAGAGTGACGCAAGCGACTCCAACAACGACAAAGAGTGCAAACACAATGCCAATATTTGTCTCATGGCAACCGAAGAGGTACTTGATGATCTCTCCCTAAATACTCTTACTTATGATGATTTGGAGAAAGCTATTCTTGAATTGCATGAAGAGCACAAAGGTGTT
Source organism: Iris pallida (assembly GCA_029216955.1). NCBI lineage: Eukaryota > Viridiplantae > Streptophyta > Magnoliopsida > Asparagales > Iridaceae > Iris > Iris pallida. The sequence continues at coordinate 2,495,168 of JANAVB010022397.1, read as the reverse complement.
AGAAATAAATATAAGAAATCTCTAAAAGAGGTTGATGCTCTTCAACTTGAAGTCGAAAGACTCTCAAACATTATTATTGATGTAAAGGGAAAATCTTCTGCTTTTGACACGGATGAGATAAAGTCTTTGTGACTCAAGTTTCAAGAATCTCTTGACACCATCAAGAAAAAGGATGATGAGATTCAATCCATGAGAAGTTCTTATGAATTTGCTATGCACAAGGTTTAAGATGCTAATATGAGATAATATGACACTTCTATTAAGTATAATGATCTTCTTATACAGAGTAAGAAATTAGGTAATAAGAACACCACTCACATGCATACTCCAAGACACCTCCACACTCATCATAATGCTAGGCATACTTCTTACATGAACACTACACACAAATCCTTTTCTAACACAAGGAAAGGACCTTTTGTTAAGAAAAATACTTCGCATCATGCTTTTTATTATCATCATCACAATACTAATGTTATAGCTCCTCGCACTAGAGATTCACATATGCATGATTCTCACATATCTTCTTCTAAATCCTCTATAATTTGCAATTACTGTGGCTTGCTTGGACATAGGACCAATTATTGTCATACAAGGAAACTTGTTGATAAGAAAGTTTTTATGTGGGTTCCTGAGACTAACACTCAAGGACCCATAAGATCATGGGTACCAAAATGTTCATCTTCAACTTATGTTGTAGGTGAAGAATCATTCTCATGCTAGAAGCAAGTAGATTCTCGATAGCGGTTGTTCACGGCACATGACCGGGGATGCTTCATTATTTACAATGCTATCGATGAAGAAAGAAGGACACGTCTCATTTGGTAACAATCTTAAAGGTCACATTATAGGAAATGGTAATATAGGTTCCCCTCCTTATCCTTGTATTAAGAATGTGTGTCTTGTTACTAATCTTAAACACAATCTTCTTAGTATTAGTCATCTTACTGATAATGGTTATGATATCAAGTTTGTTAAGCTCAAATGCTTCATTACCGATAGCTCTAGTGGATCTATTGTTTATAAAGGCATTAGAGAAAACAATATCTATGTTTTATATCTTGTTGAAGACACTAACAATGACAGGTGCTTAGTTGCTATGAACGATGAGAGTTGTCTTTGGCATATGAGGCTCGGACACGCCAACATGGATACCATCTCTCGTCTTGCTACCAAGAAGCTCGTAAGAGGACTCCCAAGTATCCCATTCAAAAAGGATATGGTGTGTGAAGAATGCGAGAAGAGTAAGTTAACAAAGTCATCCTTCAAATCAATCAACTCTGTGAGTACTTCTAGACCCCTTCAACTTATTCATATGGACCTTTTTGGTCCTAGTAGAGTTTCTAGCCTTGGAGGCAAGCTTTATGCTTTTGTTTTGGTTGATGATTTTTTGAGATTTACTTGGATTATTTTTCTTGCTTGCAAAAGTGATACTTTTCGTGAATTTGTTGCTTTTTGTAAACGTGTTCAAAATGAGAAAAGTTTTTCTATTAACAAGATTAGAAGTGATCATGGAGGAGAATTTGATAATGCTGATTTCAAAAGATTTTGTGAAAAAATGGTTTTGGACATGATTTTGCTTGTCCATGAACTCCTCAACAAAATGGTGTTGTGGAGAGAAAGAATAGAACCCTTGACGATATGGCCCGGGTTATGTTAAACCAATATAAGCTCCCCCAATATTTTTGGGCGGAAGCCATTAATACGGCATGTCATGTTATAAATAGGGTCTTGATTAGACCTATTTCTAAGAAGACTCCTTATGAGCTTTGGTTTGACAAAATTTCTTCCATTGATTATTTTAAAGTTTTTGGTTGTAATTGTTTTATTTTGAATACCAAGGATAACCTAGACAAGTTTGAAGAAAAAGCCTATGAAGGAATATTCCTTGGATACTCTACTTATAGTAAAGGTTTTCGTGTTTTTAATAAAAGAAGTCTTGTTGTCGAAGAGTCAATCAATGTCTCTTTTAATGAACTTAACTCTTCTATATTCTCCTCTTCCGAGGATATTAATGACATCTCGTTTGGGTTGGAGAACTCCTCTATTGAAGATCGTCCTTCTTCATCTAATAATGAAGTTGTGACTCCAACAAAAGAGTCTCCTCCTCTCGAGCCTCCTCAAAAGGATCTTCCAAAAGAATGGAGATTTGTCACCAATCATCCTAAAGAACTTATCATTGGGAATCCTTCCTCCAGTGTTAGCACTAGATCCTCCACTCGTGATCTTTGTGCAAACGTGGCTTTTATCTCTCAAATAGAGCCTAAAAATGTTAATGATGCTTTTCTTGATGAATTTTGGATGATAGCAATGCAAGAGGAGTTAAATCAATTTGAGAGAAACAAGGTTTGGGAACTTGTCCCAAAACCTAGCAATCACCCCATCATTGGAACAAAATGGGTGTTTCGCAACAAACTTAATGAAGATGGGTTAGTGACTCGTAACAAGGCCCGATTGGTTGCTCAAGGCTATAACCAAGAGAAAGGCATTGACTACGACGAAACCTATGCTCCGGTTGCACGTCTTGAATCCATTCGTATGCTTTGTGCTTTTGCTTGGTTTAGTGACTTTAAGCCCTTTCAAATGGATGTTAAGGGTGCTTTTCTGAATGGTATTATTAAAGAGGAAGTTTATGTTAAACAACCTCCTGGCTTTGAAGATTTTCAATTTCCTAATCATGTGTTCAAACTCCACAAAGCCCTTTATGGCCTCAAACAAGCTCCTCGTGCTTGGTATGAGCGCCTTAGCTCCTTTTTTGTTTCACACAATTTTTTAAAGGGGAAAATCGACACAACACTTTTTATCAAATCCCATAATGGCACTCTGTTATTGGTTCAAATTTATGTCGATGATATTATTTTTGGTTCTACTAACAACACACTTTGTGTAGAATTTGCTAAAGTTATGCAGGAAGAATTTGAAATGAGTATGATGGGTGAGCTATCATTCTTTTTGGGATTACAAATCAAACAAGGACCCAAAGGGACCTTCATCAATCAAGCAAAATATACAAAGGATCTCCTCAAGCGTTTCGAACTTGACTCATCCAAATCAATGAGGACTCCTATGGCAACAACGACAAAGCTTGACCATGATGAAGATGGCACATCGGTTGACATCCGTAAGTATCGAGGTATGATTGGTAGTCTACTTTATCTCACTACTAGCCGTCCTGATATCATGTTTAGTGTATGTCTTTGTGCACGGTATCAAGCAAATCCAAAGGAATCGTACTTATATGCCGTAAAGCGTATTTTTTGATATCTCAAAGGTACCGTAGACATGGGCCTTTGGTATCCGAAATCTTCATCCTTTGAGCTTCACGGCTTCTCGGATGCAGATTTTGTCGGATGCAAGATTGACCGAAAAAGCACTAGCGGCACATGCCAATTCCTTGGGAATTCCTTGGTATCGTGGTTTAGTAAGAAACAAAATTCTGTTGCTCTTTCAACCATTGAGACCGAATATATAGCGGTCGGTTGCTGTTGTGCATAAATTATTTGGATGTCACAAACACTTTTAGATTATGGCATTTTTCATTCTTGCACCCCTATTAAATGTGATAACACTAGCTCAATCAATCTCACGAAAAACCCGATTTGTCACTCACGCACGAAGCACATTGAAATTAGACACCATTTTTTTCGTGACCATCAACAAAAGGGAGATATTCGTCTTGAATTTATTGACACTACTTATCAGCTAGCCGATATTTTCACCAAACCGCTCCCGGAAGATTGCTTCACCTTCTTTTGCCAAGAATTAGGCATTTTATCTTTTGACCCGTAAAATCTTCTTGGCCGGCACACCGACGGTATACCGACGGCATGCCGTTTTTTCGATTCAGAATTCTGTTCTGTCTCAAAAATCGGCATACCGACGGTATGCCGGTTCGCGGCGAACAGCTTTTCAAATTCGGATCCGGGCCCACCTTTCCTCTTTTCTCTCCCTATTCTTTTCAACCCTCATTTAATTATTTCCCATCCATCACATCCCTATTAATTACCCCTCTCATCTTCCCAATTCATAACTTTCAATCATATTTACTACCTATCTCTTCACATCCCCCATTACTCCTCTTTTTACTCCCCTATCATTATTTTCAACCCACTATCTCTTCATATCCTCCATTACTTCTCTCTTTAACCGTTCCCCAACCCACCCCTTCCATTCCCAACTCCACAACCATTCACTTTCCTCCTTCCTTTTAAAAACCCTACCTTATTTTTTCTTTCTTCATTATCTATCATTCTCTCATCCTCACCTAAACCCTAACTTCCTCCTCCAACTTTCCTCCATGGCCAATCCGAAGTGTCTCCGCTCCTCCTCCACCTTCTTCAACCCCTTCACTCCGATGGCTCTCCTTCACGGATATGATCAGCGGGTCTTTACATCCTCCTTGGCGGCCGAGGCTTGGTTTCAACACTTCGTCCATCATAATGACTTCAAGGGCCGAGCAATCAATTGGAATCTCTTTTCCGGCCATGTCTCTCTATTCGACGAGGCCGGACTCTCCTGCCTCCTTCGGCGTCAGATTCCCATATACTCCGCCGCCGTCCGTCTCTTCTACTGCAACTTGGTTCCGGACGACGAGCACGACGCCGTACAGTCGATGGTCAACGATCGCCATTTTCGTCTCATATCTCGGGACATCGGCAACATCCTCGGCATCCCGGACAAAGACGAAGCCTTGTCGTCCTTGGCTGCTCTTCACTCTTCGGCGGCGTCTCCCTTCGACGAGTTCTGCCACATCATCTGCAAGGGCCCCAACCCTCCTGCTATCCCGGCCCTCTTCGCACAGTTGGAGCCATTTTACTACGAGCTCCATAGGATTGTGTGCCACACCCTCTTTCTTAAGGACGGGAACTACGATACCATTACCGGTGACGCCCTGGTGTGCATGTACTACCTCTATGCAAGGAAGTCCTCCTTCTCCAAGACTCTCATTCATCTCTTCAAACGTGTCATGCCAGCGGGAAAGCAGAACCTTTACTACGGCTCCTTCATCACTCTCCTTCTGGAAGCCAAGCAAGTCGATCTCTTCCTTTGCTCCTCGGACGGCGTCCCTTCCTATCTCGCTGTTTCCCGCTCCGCTAGTGGTGCCTCTACTTCGCGTGCTTCTTCTTCCCAAGAGCCACCAGCTTCCACTCTTGCTGCTCCCACATCTACTCCTCCTGCCTCCGGCCGCTACATGTCGCTGACTCAGCAGCACTTCGACACGCGCATGGCGCAGGCAGAAGAACAGATGAGGGCTCATATTCGTGGCCTTGGCAATCTGATTCAGTCCCGCTTCCATGACCAAGCATATTTTATTCAGCACACTATTCAGGACCAGGACATGTTTCTGGATCTGAATCTTCAAGATCCAATGAACCAGGCTCCGCACTTTTCCGATCCCAATGCCTATGGGTTCATGTACCCGGACGGCATTGATCCTTATGGCACCTTTCAACAAGCTCAGGATGGTGGGGACGATCCGGCGGACGATTAGGGGTGGCTTCCTTTTGGTGATGGTATCGAATAATAAGTGTCTTAGTTTGTTATGTTTGTTTTCATTCTGTCTTTTGCGGTCCTTCGGGGACCAATGTGTGGTTGGTTCTAGTACTTTGCAGTCCTGCGGGGACTTGGTTTGGGTCTTTCTCTTGTTAGTAAACTCTCGTAGAGAAGAGTCTTTAAAATTGTCTTATGTAGTATGAATGCCTTGCATGTATTCTCTTTCACTTCCATATATCAATACATGCTTTTTATTCTATGCTCTTGTCCTTGTTATTGCTATCTTTTATTTTTTTCCTATCTTTGACTAAGTGACAAAAGGGGAGAAAACGTATTGAGGGGGAGTTGTCTTCCTACGGGGAAGTTACTCCCTGAAAATGCTATCTCTCTATTTTGTCAATTATCAAAATGGGGGAGATTGTTGGCACATTTTATTTTGATATATTAACAACATCTTCGTAGTTTAGTTTTCTGTGTCTTCAGATTCATATCTTCTCAGAAGCTCTACTACATAAAGTCTTTCCGTTCAAGTGCAACCATCCTTTGCATCGAAGACTGAAGCAGTTACCGGCGCTCCTTGCATAAGACGGCTTCCTCCTGCTTAGAGTCTTCGTGTCTGTACAAAGTCTAGGTATATCTGTAAACACCTAAGGACGGATGACAAGTAAAAACACAAGTCAAAAATTAATTACTTACAGAGCGGCATACTGGCGGTATACCGTTTTTATCCTCCACAAAGTTGCTGTGACAAATTGTCGACATACCGACGGTATACTCCGGCATACCGGCGGTATACCATTTTTATCGACCCAAAACTTGCTGTGACAAATTGTCGACATACCGACGGTATGCTCCGGCATACCGGCGGTATACCGTTTTGTGGACCACAAAACGTTCTGTGATAAAAGGTCGGCATACCGACGGTATGCTCCGGCATACCGGTGGTATACCGTTTTGTTTACCTGAAAACGTTCTGTGATAAATATCGGTATACCGACGGTATGCCGCGGCATACCGACGGTATACCGGTTTATAAATATTTGATTTTTGAATTACTCTGACTAGCATTAATGGCCGTATTTAATGCTCTCAAACGGTCATTAATATAACCGTTACTATTTGGTCGGTATACCGATGGTATGCCGCTGCATACCGACGGTATGCCGCTGCATACCGACGGTATGCCGGTCTGCCTGTATCCAGAGCATTAAATGCCACCCACTCTTGGTTTCTCTATAAATGGAAGCTCTCTCTCTCATGAGGCTTTAACCAACTCTTGCCATAAATTTTCCAAGCAACCAAGAGCTCCACCATTAATACTCTACCAAGCTTTTAATTGTCATCCTCTCCCAAAGTGCTAGAGTATTTAAGAGTTGTATTTTTCGATCTTCACGTGTTAGAAGATCAACAAGTTCTCTTCTCATTTTGTTTGATGTTGGCGAGCCTTCGTAAGAAAACTCGTGTGTTGAAGTTGGCGAGTCTTCGGATCCAAACTCGTGTTGAAGTTGGCGAGTTCTTCGGATCCAAACTCGTGTGTACTATTTGATTAAATAGTGGATTTAAGCCGGAGAGAGTTCCGGGACTAGATTGCCTCAAGCGAGGATAGCAGGATACATCTTGTGTTTGATCTTCCTACTCTTTACTTTTATTTATCATTTATTGCTTCTGTTGCTCTAGTTATTTTTTATTTCCATATTCACCCCCCTCTAGGGTTCTACACCATATTCCTGGATGCAAATAATAAAGATTCCATTAGAATATAATCGAGATAGATGCAATTTCAAGCAACCAAATGAGAACCAGAATGAAGTCAAAGGAGATAATCATGCAAGTGGGTGAGATTCTATTTCTTAATCCTTACTGCATGCTTGTTCGGTATAGTAACGTAACCGAGACAATATTTTCAAGACCTGCATGGGCCACCACAAAAATATGTCACTCCCCAGCCCTAAAGTACGTAGGACCAGCACGTGACTATGTCAGCTAGTATGCTGACGTAGGCTAATCCAATATACGGAACATACGACACATACTTACGCTGTATTTGAGCTCCAGCTCATATAGCATAACAATGGGTCGCATATCTAAATTAATGATCTCATCCACAACATGAGAATAGTAACTAAGCAGGTAACATCGAGAATATATATAAACTGTAGGAAATGATGATATGAAATTGCTAATAGTTGGGTGGAAATAAATCCACTACCAATGACCAATATTAACTGAAAGCAAGAAATAGTCCAGTACATCAAGAAATGAAAAAGAAGTGTAAGAAAATAAGTAATCTATCTAGAAGAAGATCATGGAAACTCTGAAGGCAAGACCTCCTCGTCTAAAAGTGCAGAGTCGGGTCCTGATCTGTACCAATAGCCAGTCGAGTATGACAGTCCGTGCCCCTAACATGAATCTCATATCCGAGTCGTGTGTATGTCACAGCCAAAGGAGATATGACAATATCCCACTAATATAGGATAGTCGTCTAGCAACTAAGTAAACATGCATAAAAGAAATAAAAAGCAAGTGAATAAACGAACTCCGTCAATCACACCCAAGTTTAGCTTAGACGTATAAATACATCAATTGGACTAAACCAATAAGAAATAAATATATGACATGCTGAAATATATGTAAATACACAGTAATCATAGGAAGGTATACTTGCTGGTGTCCGAGGGGAATCTAGACGTCGTTCGGGTAGCAAACTCATCAAGTCACGAGCAACCCGAAAAGTGGAAACAAAATGGACAACTCCGAATGCTGAAACAAACGTCACCAATATGTCCAAAATCAGCAAGATAGCCAGAAAAGACTACTTATAAGTCCAATTTAGACACAAAGACAAAAATAATATTTTCGAATCAAAACGAGGTCCGCTAGTAGGCCCACTTTGCACCGAAAAATGTGCCAAAATCTAAGTTCTCTGAATTCAGCAAATTATAAGTCTACAAGACCAGAATGACGATACAACCCAATGGTATGTCCAGAATTGGATTTCGTTGAGCCGATCTCAAAATTGTCTGTTCAATCGGATCGTAGGTCCGCAAAAGGGCGATCCGGTCAACGGCCTCATAATTGGACGAAACATGGGTCACAGACAAGTAAAATATTGCGAGTCTAGTGGCGCAAGTTTCGTTGCGATATGATGCGTGTAAATAAAGTAATTACAATTTTATGAAAAACTTTGATACAGTGGTTTTTGACGGATACGGGTCAAATTTATCGCGCACACGCGACCAATTCAAATTCTATTAAAGTCCACACGGCAGCATGGACCATATGCGCCTTTCGGTGCAATCGGATCAAACCGGGGTGGTCCGGTTTGTCGGGACGGTCCCGATTCGAAAAAATTCTAAGTATTAAACTGTTTCATGGAGACTACTTTGGCTCAGGTTTTGATCTATTTGTAAGTTGATTTGGGTTCTAAAATTTGGCATGTTTATAGACTAGTTAACCGAGAGTGCATGAGCGCAAGTGGCGCTGGATTTTGCTGAACGATAAGTTATGCTCGTTCAAACATCCAGAAAAACCACAGAATTCTAAATTGAAATTTCAATGGAAAGTTGTGGTTTTTCTCAGGGTTTGACTGGAGATTTAACTAGGCTATACACTGAATTAATAGAAACTAATTGATGGGTTTTAATTATAGTTAGGTTGTCTACACAGGGGTGTATTTGGATCTAGGATTACTAGACAGAATAAAAAAGTTAAGAGGCTTCAAATGTGTGTACCTTGTGATGAATTCTGATAAAAAATTGTCAATAACTCGGTGACTTCGGAAGCTTTGCACCCCTCGTGCAGACGTCGAGAAGCCTGGCGAAGGGGTGCGTTGTGTTCGCAAGAAGGAAACAAGCAAGTGGTGGTGCTACGAGGCTATGTCGTCGCTGTCTAAGTCGACGTCGCCAGCGAAGCGGGGGTGGTAGTTGTCTAAGTGAAGAAGAAGAATGAGGAGATTGGAGAATTCTGAGTAGAGGAGAATAGGTAGAAATGGAAAACGTTAGGGAGACATTGGGGGGAGTGGTGATGTCGTTGGGGAGGAGAGGGACGTGAGCGCAAGAGGAGCGGAAGGAGAATAGGGCATTTCCGCACGATTATTTCGCGGGAGGGGTCGGGTTTAGAATAGTACTGTAGCAATGCTACAGTACTAGAAAATGGTTAGTGGGTTAGGATTTGGGTCTGGGTAGATAGGAACTTAGGAAATGGAGATAGGATTAATAAATAATGGGCTTGGGTAAATATATTTATAGGAATTAAATTGTAAAAGATAATAGAGTTTGGGCCTGGGTAGTTTTTATCCGTATTTTTTTTTTTTTAGAAATGGTGTATGAGAAAGTTATTTTTTATCTTTTTGTAATTTTTAAAAGTAAAATGGTCTATAATATGCATACGACTTTGACGGCTAAGTTTTGAACCGTTTTGAAGTCTCCTTATATAGTGGAAGATATGATCTCCACCGAATCCTCGAATTAGGATGTTTTCCTTCATTATATTGAAAATTTTGGTCATCTCAATATTTTCGTCTAGTTCTACTAATATGTATTTCTTTTTCGCACACAGTAATTACTTGAACCTGAATCCAAATACAACGTACTACTTTACAACGTACTATAGCACTTTCTTCATCGCTTATTTTCTTTCTACATCCATATTGGTAGTGGCCAATTTATTATAGTAGTAATATTGAATGTGAGATTTGTTATACTTTTGTTGGTGACGTGTTAATTATCAAATATAATAGACGATGCTAAACTCTGACAAGATTAATAGCCATACCAAAGTTTTTATTGAAACCTTTATAGTATCTACCTCAAGGAGGAAGAATTAATCTAACTTTTTTTTTTATTGAAACTCTATTTGTAGGCTTACAATATTGGGTTGGGGATATGTTGATAGCCAGTGCTCGGAACCAAGCTTACTCCGGCGACGGCATGTCTGGATATGTGGACGTTGACATTGCATGCGAAGACTACATTGAGAATGTTAGATGGGCCCCTCCACCTCTTAACACCATCAAAATAAACGTCGATGGAGCCACATCCCATTCTTCGGTTGCGGCAGCAGCAGTAGCTAGAGACTCGGATGGTACCTTCTTAGCAGGCAGAAGCTGGAGGTCGAATGACGTCGCATGGCCGGATATTAGCCTATATGCTGAACATCAGGCAATCCTGCAAGGAATCCGGTTGGCGGAGTCATTCCCGCTCAAAACAATTATCATCGAAGGGGACTCACTGACGGCCATCAGAATCTTCAAAGGTGACTATTCGCTTATTCCTTGGCGCATGCGTGATATCTTCCAGTCCATTGTAGGCGAGCTCCCTCAGAACCGAGCCCTTGAGTTTTCGTTTGTTAGGAGAATGGGCAATGGCGTAGCCCACAAGCTAGCCAAGGTTTCTCTATCAAGCAACACTGAGCAAGTTATTTCTACCCCCAGTCATTTTCCAGCTCCTGGCTAGTGATTTACATTCCTGTAATAACCGGGGCCATTTCCCTGACCTGGATGATTAATAAAAAGCCCTGGTTTGATTCAAAAAAAATAAATTGTTTCTTGATAATCATTGCTTTATCTAATGACAATAAAATTCTACTTATATATGAAAGAAATATTTTTTTAGCTAAGCCATATATATATATATATATATATATATATATATATATATATATATATATATATATATATATAGTTGTTGTTAAGATTTCCTAGCATATATCTTTAAAAAGATCCGAGATGATATAAATAAATGGTTGGTAGTTTGCATTCATTTGAGATGACTTCTATAAATGGCAATCAAATTGCAAACTAGCACAAACGTGTCATCATTCCGTCCAGGTGTTTTGTGAATGGGGGCAAGTCTTAGAGATCATATGCTAGATTTTCTCTATTTTGCTTCCATCAATATGGATACTTTGTATCTGATCCTCTTATTTTTTAATTAATGACATGTGAACAGAATTGATGACTATAATGCTTATATCTCAGAATAGATTTGTTCTTAGACCAATGATGGAAGATTTTAAGAAAGATAACAACAAAAATAGATTTGTACCATTTGAATATATGAACTGTACATCCATATGTATTATCATCTTTCCTTAATTACTAGCGATCTGCCTCATAATCTTTTGGCATGCCTTATATCATTTAGTATTCTTAATTTACAACATAGTGTATCTTGTTTTATGGAAAGAGAGATGTCACATATTGGAACCATTGTTGGGTTTTTGTTTTTTCCTTTAGAAAGGTTTAGACCCACATCGGAGAAAACAAATGGTTTGTATCTCTATATATTAGCTTTGCTATTATTGGAGATGCACATGTGGTGTGGAGGTGCACATGGGTTTGCCATGTGGGGTTATTTTTCTAATGGAAAAAAGGCTAAAATCAACAATGAAAGCATTCATGCTTTATGCTCTTGGAAAATTTATTTTCATAGGAGCTAAGCCCCGTAGGGGCTTAGCGACTTGGGCTCGGGCTCAAGGGCTCATGTGGCGTTTTGTTGGCGCACTTTGCACTTAGCACATCAGCGAGCCCAGTTACGCTGGCCCAGTTACGCAACCCAGTGTGCGCAGCGTGCGCAGTGTGCGCAGCGTGCGCAGTGTACGCAGCGTGCGTAGAGTGCGTAGGGTGCGTAAAGGGGATGCGTGCGTAAAGTGCAAATTACGCTGGTGGCACAACTTCCAGCAGAACGTGTCCTTGCATGTTCTGAGCGGTTGCTCCATGTTCGGGGTGGTTACTACCACTTCCCTAACATTGTGCTAACCGGGCAGTTGTTGCAGGGGCTTATATAAGGCATCCTCCTTCTCTCTCACAGGTTAGAGACTTATACACAAGTAGTAGACAGAAAGTTTACAAGAGTTTAGAGGTTGTGAGAGAGAAGCGACGTATTGTTCCAGCGTTGCGTTTTTGCACAGGAGTTCGAGTTCATCCGAGGAGTCAGAAGAGCAGAGTGTTCCAAGTTCTCCGACGAACTTGCTGGTTCCTGGAAACTATTCGTATGGGACGAATAAAGCTTTGAGCAACGTTGATCATTCACCCCAGCAGGAGTTTTTCACCTTTCGCCTGTCTCTTTCTTTGTTGGTTTTATCAGGATTCTATTAGTGCACCTTCGGTGAAGTATTTGCGTTGATATTGTCAGAATTCTATTAGCGCACCTTCTGTGAAGTGTAGCACTAATTGAATTTTGCTTACGTACCTTCTGTGAAATGTTACGTTCTGTGCATCTTCTGTGAAGAGTAGCACTAGTTGAAATTTCTCTTGCAGATGTTGGGTCTGCTGCCGCAATCACCGCGGCTACTAAACTGCAAGCAAAATGGAGAAGGGAAAATAGTATTTGCAGGCTGCTTATCCTGAATGCTATGGAAGATTTTCTTGCAGAATCCTATTCTAAGAAGAATATCGCTAGAGACATATGGGAGTCTCTAGAAAAACTCTACGAAGAAGACAAGAACCGCAGTAAAATATTTGTGGTTGAAAAATATCACATGTGGTTCTTTGAGGACGAAAAGTCTATGCTGCCGCAGGTGAAGGAGTTCCTGAAACTGCGACAGAAGTTGGAAGACGAGGCGATGCCCCTCCCCGACAAGTTTGTTGTTGGAGGGATTGTCTCAAAGCTCCCCGCTGGGTGGAGCAAGTTCTATGCAAACATGCATAGGAAGAAGCTTGAGATCAGCCTTGAAGATCTCTTGCAGAAAATCTATGTTGAGGACCAGATGCGGGCTCAACTGAAGGTGGACACACTGTCCAAGCAATTGGCTAACGCCAATCTGGTTCAAACCAAGGAACCAAGGGGAAAGCAGGCGGCTTTCCACAGCAAGAAGAAGGACCCTGACAATCTAAAAGTCAAGGGAACTTATTTCAAGAAAAAGAAGCCAAAGTCTCAAATGCCTTGCTTCAAGTGTGGCAAGAAGGGCCACTTTAAGAATGAGTGCAAAGCAAAGACCAAACAATCAGAGCAAGAAGAGCCTAGTAAGGTATCTATGATCACTGATATTGTTGCTATGATTGCGCAGGTTGATGCGGTAGGGACTGATGCTGACTGGTGGCCGATAGACACTGGAGCCACCTGCCATGTTTGCTCCAGCAAGGAGTGGTTCACCACCTACACCCTTACTTCTGATGCGGTTATGGTGGCGAACCAGACACAAGCTGAAGTGCTCAGGATTGGGACGGTGGTATTGAAGCTGACTTCTGGCAAGTCTCTGACGCTTCAAGGCATGAAGCACGTACCTGCTATCGCCAAGAACCTGATCTCAGGAGGCCTACTCTACAACGCAGGCCTCAGGATGGACATCAATGCTGGCCAGATGGTAATGTCTATCAAGGAAACATATTTCGGGAAAGCTTTTTATACCGAAGGAATGTTCAAGATTCAGCTTGTTAATCAGTCAAATGTAATTAATGTAATTAATGAAGTCACTCATTCTGCTTATACTCTTGAGTTGTGGCATAGTAGGCTAGGACATGTTCATTGTAAACGAATAAACAGAATGTCTAGTCTAGGACTTATCTCCGAATGTGGGGGTAAGGTAGAGAAATGTGAGGTTTGTGCTCAAACTAAGATCACAAGGAAATCCTTTCCTCGGGTTAATCGAAGTACAGATCTTCTGGAGTTAGTACACTCAGATATCTGTGACTTCAAACAGTTCTCTACAAAGGCCGGGATGAAGTATTTCATAACCTTCATCGATGACTTCTCAAAGTATGCGTTCGTCTACTTGCTGAAGGCTAAAGACAAAGCTTTCGAGAAGTTCAAGGAGTTCAGAGCTGAAGCTGAGTGACAGACTGGACAACAACTCAAAAGAATAAGAAGTGATCGAGGTGGGGAGTACAGGTCTCATGAATTCGCATCGTTCTGCAAAGAACATGAAATTGTCAATGAGACTACGGCTCCGTACTCTCCTCAATCAAACGGAGTAGCAGAGAGGAAGAACAGAATATTAACAGAAATGATTAACTCAATGTTGTTGACTGCTGGCCTTCCTAAGTGCTACTGGGGTGAAGCTGCATTGACGGCCACTTTTATTCTAAATAGAGTGCCTCATGCAACTTCAGACATTACTCCTCATGAACTCTGGTTCAAGGTCAGACCTAACTTGAATGTCATTCGAGTGTGAGGGTGTCTGGCATATGTCAAGCTTCCAGATCTGAAGATTCAGAAGCTTGGGACAAGGACTACTAAGACGATCTTCTTGGGGTATGCCGAGAAGAGTGATGCTCGGAGATTTCTTGATATTGAGTCAAATCATATTATTGAATCTCGCGACGCAGAATATTTTGAAGACAAATTTGCAAGGCACAAGAATATTGTTCTTGCGGATGTACCGGAGAACAATGAGGGTGCACAGAAAACTGAAGTCTTCAATGAAGATGTGGTCCAAGAAGATGTTGTTGAAACAACGATTGAACCAGAACAAGCTGAGCCGTCAGCTAAGCGTGTGAGGAGGCCGAAGGACTTCGGAAGTGACTTTGTCACCTATCATGTGGAAGAAGATCCGCTTACATATGATGAGGCGATGAAGACCAGAGATACAGTTTTCTGGAAGGAGGCGATTGACAATGAAATTGATTCCATCACCTCAAATAACACTTGGATGTTGGTTGATCTTCCTGAAGGAGCTAAACCCATCGGATGCAAATGGATCTTCATGAAGAAGATGAAAGCAGACGGAACTATTGATAAGTTCAAGGCTAGGTTGGTAGCCAAGGGGTTTTCTCAGAAGCAGGGGATTGACTATTTTGACACGTATGCTCCAGTTGCCCGGATGACCACTATCAGGATGTTGATTGCTCTTGCAGCAATACATAAGATGGTGATACATCAAATGGATGTGAATACGGCTTTCCTAAATGGCAAGCTGACCGAAGAGATTTACATGCAACAGCCAGAGGGATTTGTCGTCAAGAGTCTTGAAGACAAAGTTTGCAAGTTGGTAAAATCTTTGTACGGTCTTAAACAGGCTCCCAAGATGTGGCATGAGAAATTTGACAAGGTTATAAGGTCAAATGGCTACATGGTCAGCGAGACGGACAAGTGTGTTTACACCAAGTTCGCTGATGGAAGAGGTGTGATCGTTTGTTTGTACGTGGACGACATGCTCATCCTAGGTACGGATATGAGCTGTGTCACGGAGACAAAGAGGTTCATCTCGAGCAAGTTCAGTATGAAGGACTTGGGGGAAGCTGATGTGATCTTAGGGATCAAGATCATCCGGACAGACACTGGACTAGCGCTGTCACAGTCTCATTATATTGAGAAAATGATCACTCGTTATGGGTATCAGGATCTTTTAGGGATCGATACGCCGTACAGGTGTGATCTGAAGCTGAAGCCTAATTCAGGGGAAAGCGTCAGGCAGTTGGAGTATGCAAGCATAATCGGAAGTTTGATGTATGCTACTACTGCCACAAGGCCTGACATAGCTTTCGCCGTGGGAATGCTGAGTCGTTTTACGAGCAACCCAGGTGTTGAACACTGGAAAGCTGTGAAACGGGTTATGAGATATCTCAAGAAGACTCAGACATATGCACTGTACTACATCGAAGATCCGCAGGTAGTGGAAGGCTTCAGTGATGCCAGCTGGTGCTCAGATTTGGAGAGCGAGAGGTCCACAGGTGGATATATTTTCACAATGGGTGGAGCTGCTATATCGTGGAAATCGAAAAAATAGACTATGCTCTCGCGGTCATCCATGGAATCTGAGTTCTTTGCACTTGATACTGCAGCCGAGGAAGCAGAATGGCTTCGGGAGCTCATGTATGATCTTCCAGTGGTTGGGGCACAAATACCAGGAATACCGATATACTGCGACAACCAGGCGACTGCGGCGGTGGCATCAAATGACCTTTTCAACGGAAAGAAGAGGACTGTGCGGTTAAAGCACAGGGCAGTACACGATCTTATTAAGAGAGGTATAATTGCAGTGATTGATGTTCGGAGTCAGGAAAATCTGGCAGATCCGTTCCCCAAGGGCCTCAAGGGCCAGCTGGTCGATGACTCAGCATGTAAAATGGGCTTGAAGGTATTCTAATATTAGTTATTGTATTCCTACCATAAAGTTTTATGCTATTAGTTTAAAGATTTATCTACTAGGCATCTAGCTTTTGGTTCAAGGGAGGACCATTAACTGGAAGAGTATCAGGAACGGTGGGTACATATTCTAATGGGCATGGAGAGGTCACGGACCTACAACCACTGTTGTCTACTGTTGTTTTCTGCGGAAAACGGTTCCTGTGGGAAGGTTGGCTTAATTACCTTAATGAGTTCTCAGGCAGAGTGAATGCCTGGTGTGCTTTACAGGAAGCACGGTAGAGCAGCACTACAAGGAGTGAAACTCCATGCTACAGTGGGGTGACTCCACAATGAGGTTCCTATATGTGGGGTGCTGCCCAGGAATAGGATAAAGCCTCGGCTTAGCAGGCCAAGTCACAGCGGCATAGCACCGCAAATAGGCAGTTAGCCTAATGCTGTATATTAAAAATAAAGAGGGATGTAGTCAGCACTACAAAGAGGAGGAGTTCCTCATGTTACAGTGGCACGACACCACGATGAGGTACCCGGTTAGGGATAAAGCCTCGGCCTTGCAAGCCATGTCGTTGCGGCGTAACACCGCAAGGGAGCCTAAGGCTTCATGCTGGGTAGTTTGGCATTACAAAGAGGCAGTTGTCTCATGCTACAGTAGTATGACACTATGATGAGGTTCCCGGTACGGGGTAAGGCCTCGGCTTTAAGCCATGTCATAGCGGCGTAGCACCGCAAGGGAAGCACAAAGCGCTTCATGCCATGTCTCTTTATAATGAACTCACCTATAGTGTATGGACAGAGATATCAGGCCGTCTCTTGAGGGTAAACTTGTAGACGCCCAAAATTATACACTGAAACCAGGCTGGCACAGGGCCTTTAATGTGTAGCCAGAAGCACATGTAACTACATTATGTGAGTGGAAAGAATTTCAGCTATGATGCAGAATTCAAGGCTTAGTCCATTCTTCTATTATAGTTTGATTTTTGACCCATGCGGGAAGATTCAAGTCGTCAGCGACATCTCTCCTAATGCATGATGGACAGTTACTGTGGGGAACACTTATATCCATATATAGAGATATGTGGGGGATTGTTGGGCTTTTGTTTTTTCCTTTAGAAAGGTTTAGTCCCACATCGGAAAAAATAAATGGTTTGTATCTCTATATATTAGCTTTGCTATTATTGGAGATGCACATGTGGTGTGGAGGTGCACATGGGTTTGCCATGTGGGGTTATTTTTCTAATGGAAAAAATGCTAAAATCAACAATGAAAGCATTCATGCTTTTTGCTCTTGGGAAATTTATTTCCATAGGAGCTAAGCCCCGTAGGGGCTTAGCGACTCAGACTCGGACTCGAACTCGGACTTGGACTCGGACTCGGGCTCTGGCTCGGGCTCGGGCTCAAGGGCTCATGAGGCGTAATGTGGCATTTTGTTGGCGCACTTTGCACTTAGCACGTCAGCATCGTCGCTAGGCGCATAGTGCGCTTAAGTTGCGCTCGTTGCGCGAGCCACTTGCGCGACTACGTTGCGCGGCCCATTACGCGATCCCAGTTACGCTGGCCCAGTTACGCAGCCCAGTACGCAACCCAGTACGCCTAGTACGCGTAGTGTGCGCAGCGTACGCAGCGTGCGTAGAGTGCGCAGTGTGCGCAGCGTACGCAGCGTACGTAGAGTACGTAGGGGGCGTAAAGGGGCTGTGTGCGTAAAGTGCAAATTACGCTGGTGGCACAACTTCCAGCAGAACGTGTCCTTGCATGTTCTGAGCGGTTGCTCCATGTTCGGGGTGGTTACTACCACTTCCCTAACATTGTGCTAACCGGGCAGTTGTTGCAGGGGCTTATATAAGGCCTCCTCCTTCTCTCTCACAGGTTAGAGACTTATACACAAGTAGTAGACAGAAAGTTTACAAGTGTTTAGAGGCTGTGAGAGAGAAGAGACGTATTGTTCCAGCGTTGCATTTTTGCACAGGAGTTCGAGTTCATCCGAGGAGTCAGAAGAGCAGAGTGTTCCAAGTTCTCCGACGAACTTGCTGGTTCCTGGAAGCTATTCGTGTGGGGCGAATAAAGCTTTGAGCAACGGTGATCATTCACCCCAGCAGGAGTTTTCCACCTTTCGCCTGTCTCTTTCTTTGTTGGTTTTATCAGGATTCTATTAGCGCACCTTCGGTGAAGTGTTTGCGTTGATATTGTCAGAATTCTATTAGCGCACATTCTGTGAAGTGTAGCACTAATTGAATTTTGCTTACGTACCTTCTGTGAAGTGTTACGTTCTGTGCATCTTCTGTGAAGAGTAGCACTAGTTGAAATTTCTCTTACGTACCTTCTGTGAAGTGTTACGTAATAATGATTGTTTATACAATTGTTACGAAATTTTAGTTTTCCATCGAAAAAAATTGTGCCCCGGCAATAACAACCATTACATTCAAAATGATTTAAAAATGAATTCTACTACCATGATAAGAAGGTAATGGCAATGGTTTTAGTGTTCCACGGGCATAATAAGTATGGTTTGTCCTTGCTGCTCACAACATAAATGCCTAATGATTAATTGAAAAGATGTTGTTTGTAAAATTATCACTAATGTATGTATGTTGAGTGTTTGCTAAAAAAGCATGCCCCATAGTTCATGTGTTATTACTTGAAGAATGTGGCCTCCACATGTTCAATAGTTACAAGTTATGATGATAATAATCAATCTTGGCAATCCATAGTGTCTTCTTCTCAATTTCAGCGATGTGAGATACTCGATCGATCTCAGTTTCGACACACGGATTCCGAAATACAAACATAATATAAATTAATGACAATTAATTGTGATATCAAAAGAAAAATATAACAGACGTCGTCAAATGATGAAACAGATATCACCAACGTGTCTAGAATAGTCAAATAAGCATATCCTACCCATAAGTCCAATTTTGAAAAGAGGAGCAAAACGATAATTTCGGATCAAACGATGTCCATCGTTGGATCCGCTTTGCACCGAAAAGCGTGCCAAAATCTATAGCCTTTAAAGTCATAAAACTATATACCTGCAAGTTCAATTTGATGATATGACTCAATCGTATGTCCAAATTTGGATTCTGATGAGCCGTTCACAAAAAACTCTCTTTAGATCGGATCTTGGGGCCCGCAAAACGGCGATCCGGTCAATTGTCTCAGATTCGGACCAAATTTGGCCTATAGGACCAAAAAAATACAACGAGTCCAGTAACATAAGTTTCGTCTCGATGTGACGAGCGTACACAAAGTAATTAAATTTTTTTGAAAAATGTCGATACAGTATGAATTTTGACGAATACGTATCGAATTCGTCGCGCATATGCAACCAATTTGAGTTCTGTCAAATTCCACACGTGCATGAAGTCCATACGTACCTTATGATGCAAGTGGTTCGCGGCCAAGTCATCCGGTTTGTCAGGCGGACTCCGTGTCGAAGAATTTTTATGTTTTGAAAACTGTTTTTCGGGGTTGTTGGAACAGGTTTTATTTACAAACTGATGAAGGAAAAATTACAAATAAATTTTTTGTTGTGAAGCCGTTCATGTTGGCTACAACTCTGTTCTTTTAGACTTTAAAATTCTCGATATCCGGTCAGAAAATCGACTTCCAAAACAGCATTTTGAGACTGTTTTCAATGTCCAGAAATTGTGTTTTTTTTATTTTGCAATTCGATTTTCGTCGCGTACATCGCGAATTAAATTATTATACTTGAAGGGAGTTGAAAGGGGTTAGGTTGTCTACAAAATGTGATAAGAAGCAGGCTCCATTGCTACCTTGCTTTGCTTGTTTGGTGTTGCTGCTGCCGCCTGGCCATGCGACTACTGTTGTTGCCTGGTCGCGCCGCTGTTGTTGCCGCCATGGCCGGCCGGCGGAGCTCCAGCGGCTGCGCGAGTGGCGGCGGCCTGGGTGGGGGTGGCACAGGGGTTAGGGTTTATATATATATATATATATATATATATATATATATATATATAGGCGCAAACCAATACTTCATTGAAGAAATAGGTGCAAAATGCCGAAGCTATACAAGTAAGCGCGCTCAACACGACAAAAGGAACAAAATAAAGACGAGCAGCGCGAGACGCGCACAAAATGAGACCGGATCTCTGCGTGGCCGACCGGGAAGGCACGAGAAACCCGGAGGATGGCCTAAGTTAGGGCCTCCCAGAAGTGTAGGAGGCGTGAGAGCAGCGCCTCCTAGCTTTGAGAATTTGCCTGATAACCTCTTTGTGCAATTGTGGCGGGCGGAGTTGGCGGCCTTCATATCTGAATTTGTTCCTGTTCTTCCATAATACCCAAATACCGGCGGCCGTGATGATCTGATATCCGTGGGAGCAGCTCCAGCTGGCCAAGAGATCGTAGAAGGCCTCCGTCGGGTGGACCAGATTAAATCTATTGTAAAGATTGTACCAAATCTGAGTCGCCAGCTCTCCAGAAAGGAGGACGTGCTCTGCCGTTTCCGATGTGTGCTCCTCGTAGCAGTGGCATCTGGACGCGAGGCTGAAACCGATAGATTTGATGTGACCTTCCGTCGGCAGCTTCTGGCAAAGTGCTCGCCAAATAATGATGGACCATTTGATGGGAATGTAAGACTGTCAAAACTTGGCAAACATGGTGTTCCATACGCCTCTGCCTCTGGCCACTAATCTGGCGGAAGCCAGCGTAAAAGTTCCACCTGGGTCAGGGGACTATCTCCACGTGTTGGGCATGTCAGTGACACGAAGGTTGGTGGCAAGAAGGCCGTCGGCCACCTGTTGACCAAACCAATCTTTGACCCTCCCCCACTTCCATCCAGAACTGGCCTCCCAAAGGTCCCTAATAACGCATCCCCGTGGGGTTCTTCCGTTGGGCTGTAAGGTGTCTTATCCCAACCACAGTTCCATGCTGGCCGATGAGTGACCGTCGCCCAACTAAAGACGGATGAAAGGTTTTGCGATGTTACGTCCCCGAATTATTCGCCGCCACGACGTCGAAGATATGTTGTTGGTGACCGCCTCCGTCAGATGAGAAAATCTGGAGTATCTAGCTCTCATGAACCTCGTCCATATCGAGTTTTTCGTACGAAGCTTCCACCACAGCCTCATGGAGTAGGCGTCAACGATGTGGACCAGTCTGTGGAATCCCAGACCTCCTTCTTCGGTCGGTTTGGCCACTGTATCCTACCCGGCCCAGTGGTGTTTGTCTTTGCCATCGTGTTGACCCCAGAAGAACTTGGCGAAGAGGGATTCGAGGGCGTGGAGGACCTTCTAAGGGGGAGCAGACGGCCAGGGAGTACAACGGGATTGAGGAGAGAACATGTTTGATGAGGGTCGACTTGCCCCTGGAAGATAAGGTTGCGTTGTGCCAACCTGCGATCTGTTTGCAAATTTTGTCTACTAGGTGCTCGTATATACCCGAGTTAGACCTACCGTACACCAACGGACAGCCCAAGTAAAGGAAAGGAGTGTATGCTGTGCTGAACGAGGTTAAGTTGGAGAGCAGGGCTGAGCGGGATCTGTCAGCTTTGTGATGGGTATAGATGACGCTCTTGTTATTGTTGACACGCTGTCCGGAGAATGAGGTGTATCTCGCGATCGTACTCTACACCACTTCGATCGATCTGCTGTCTCCAGAGGAGAAAATAAGGATGTCGTCGGCGTATGCCAGGTGTGTGATGAGTAGACAGCCAGTCGTGGTGTGAAAGTGGTGGAAACCGGGCATTCTGGACATGCTATTGAGGCTTCTGCTGAGAGCTTCTACCGCGATAATGAAAATAGTGGAAGAGAGGGGTCCCTCTGTCTAACCCTGCAAGTAGATCAGAAAAACCCTGCTGCCTGACTATTGATAATCGTGGAAAACTAAGAATTGCTGATAGATCTAAATAAATATCGATCCAGGATTCGGAGAATCCGAAAGCCCTGAAGACCCAGATCGTGAATTACCAGTTGAGGCGGTCGTAAGCCTTCTCCATGTCCAGTTTGATGGCAACGTTCCTCCCTCTAGACGGGAACTTCATACAAGTGATCATCTCTTGGGCAAGGAGAATGTTGTCAGTGATATTGCGGCCTTTAACAAACCTGCTTTGTTCTTCGAATATGATCTTGGGTAGGAGATTGGATATCCGGTTGGCAACGATCTTCGATATAATCTTGTTGGTGAAGGTGCACAGGCTGATAGGATGGAAGTCTTTGAAGGTTTCCGGATTGTCTTTCTTGGGGATAAGGATGATGTTGGCGCAAGAGATGGAATTGGGGTATCTCGCCCATTGAAAGAAGGCTAAAGTGGCCTCCAGTAAGTCGGTTTTTAAGATGTCCCAACAAGTTCTGAAAAATACCCCATTAAAATCATCCAACCCCGGAGCACTGTGTTCATTGATAGACCATACAGCCGCCTTGACCTCCTCCTTCGATGGAGTGACCACCAGGGTCTCGTTCTCGCTGTCACTGATGAGGGGTGGGATTTCAGACAGGAGCGCTCACGACAGGCTCTTTAGTGAAGAGGTTCGAATAGAAGTTCTCCGCCGCAGACTGAATACCTTCCTGGTCGTCCACCATGACCCCATTTTCGGCATAAATCCGGTGAAGTTTTAATTTATTTCTGCGGCCTTTGACACACGCATGAAAGAACTTGGTATTGCGGTCACCATCGTTATCCCAGGTCAATCTGGCTTTTTGCCTCCAGAAATTTGTTTCTACTTTCAGCCTGGATTTGAGAATCTCTCTGGCAAGATTGAGTGAGGCACGGGCAGCCGGAGATCTGTCAGTGGTGAACGCATATTCGGCACGAGTGACATCGTCCTCCGCCGCCTTAATCTCCTGGAAGATGTCTCCAAAAGCCTCTTTGCTCCAGGACGTTAACGCCTTGCGAGTGGCTTTGATTCTGGTCGCCATCCGAGCAAGGGGGTCAAGCTCCGAGACAGAGGTCCAAGCGGAGGCAACGACGTTCTAGAATTGAGGATGGTGGCGCCAGAAGTCGAGGAAGCGGAAAGGCTTTTTGGTGAAGGTGTGGTTGTTGCTGATCATGATGAGAAGAGGGGAGTGGTCCGATTCAGTGGAGTTAAGATGAGAGAGGTTAGTGATGAGGCCCATGTCTGACCAGCTGTCGTTGATTATCGCCCGATCCAAACGGGAGTACTGCCGTCGATGACCCTCCTGCATGTTGCACCAGGTGAATTCGCTGCTGTGGAAGGGGATGGGGGTTAAGTTTCCGTTGAAGATGAAATTGTTGAAATCGTCCATCGCTGGCTGGGGGTTGGGTGGCCGCCGGATTTCTCCTCTCCGCAGGACACCGTGTTGAAGTCTCCGACGCATAACCACGGAAGACCGTGGAAGGGTAATGCCAATAGGTCATCCTAAAGCTTCCTATGCCAATAGCTTCCAATGCTCATATATATATATAAGGATCTTGGTCGGTTTGGGATGTTTGTTCACCAAGATTTCTGGTTTTTTTCTTTTTCTTTTTCTTTTTCTTTTTCTTTTTCTTTTTCTATTCTTTCCTTTTGTTTTCTTTTCCCTTTTTTTCCTTATAAAAATAAAAACAAAATCTTTATTAATATTAATAAAATCTAGAGAAATATTTTACAATAATTTCAAAATTTATATTTTTCATATCAATACTTTTGTACAAATTATTTATCTACTTATATATAGAAAATCTATACATGTATATGTATCACCCTTATCTTATTTCTATGTAAAAAATGATTTCTATAATCTAAAAGTCGACAACTTTCTAAAAAATACTGGGAGAAATATATGTTCAATATATATATGTATAAATCCACATATACACACATATTCACATATTGGTCTATATAATCAAGAAAACCCTTATAATAAAATAATTTATATATTAAATATTTATATACTAATATTTAGAAAGGAGTACACAATTTAACTTAATTTAATACACATGACATGATTATGGTTATGACATCCAGAACATGCCTAATATGTTAGTCATGGTACACGACTATACTAGCCATGCCATGTTTCCTAATCGTTATGCATAACCAAGCTCAATCATGACTAAAGCCATTATATAATAAAATATTATTTTTTTAAAATCTACGAAGAATACTATTTAAATCAAAATATAAATTAGAAATATTTGGTGTTTACAAAGCTCTCTCTCCAACATCATTCCAAGACAAGGGAGTGTGACACCTTCGACCATATAGAGCCTCAAATGGTGACATCTCTATACTAGCGTGGTAGCTGTTGTTGTAAGCAAACTCTACCAAATAGAGATGGTACTCCCAAGATCCTCCAAAATCTAGCACACAGGTGTGAAGCATATCCTCGAGAGTCTGAATAGTCATCTCTGACTGCCCATCTGTCTGAGGGTGATATGCGGTACTGAATTTGAGCCGGGTGCCCAAGCTAGCCTACAAAGTCCTCCAAAAGTGAGAAGTGAAACGACTATCCCAATTCAAGACTATGCTTACAGGAACCCTGTGCAACCTGATGATCTGTTCACATACATCTCTGTCGGCTTATCTGTAGATAAACCTACCTTGAATGGCAAGAAGTGGGTCGAGTTGGTCAACCTGTCAACGATAATCCAAATCACGTCTTTCCCTCCTGAAGATCGTAAAAGTTCGGACACAAAATCTATAGTAATGTTTTTCCACTTCCACTCTGGAATGGATAATGGCTGAAGCAATCCACCTGGCCTCTGCCTCTCTGCTTTCATCCGTTGGCATACTAAGCATCTGGATACAAATTGTGCCACCTCCTGCCTTATGCCATACCACCACACATGCTTTTTCAGATTCCTATACATCTTGTTGGCACCAGGATGCATAGAATACCACGGATGGTTCCTTGAGGAACGATGCTAGATTGTGTATGCCTTGTCGGAAGCTACGCCAGGAGGTTCTGCAGGAAGTGCATCACTCTCAGCATTCTATGCATCTTGGTGCCAACAAGATGTATAAAGATATGAGAGAATACGTGTGGTGGTATGACATGAAGCAGGAGGTGGCACAGTTTGTATCCAGATGCTTAGTGTGCCAACATGTGAGAGTAGAGAGGCAAAGGCCAGGTGGATTGCTTCAGCCATTATCCATTCCAGAGTGGAAGTGGAAATACATTATTATAGATTTTGTGTTCGGACTTCTACGATCTTTCGGAGGAAAAGACGCGATTTGGGTCATAGTTGTCAAGTTGACCAAATCAACCCACTTCTTGCCATTCAAGGTGGGTTTGTCAACGGAAAAGCTAATAGAGATGAATGTGAGGCAGATCGTCAAGTTGCACAAGGTTCCTATAAGCATAGTATCATATAGGGATAGTCGTTTCACTTCTCACTTCTCACTTCTGGGGGAGTTTACAGGCTAGCTTGGACACCCAGCTCAAGTTCAGTACCGCATATCAGCCGCAAACAGATCGGCAGTCAGAGAGGACTAGTTAGACTCTCGAGGATATGCTTCACACCTGTGTACTAGATTTTGGAGGATCTTGGAAGGACCATCTCCTTTTGGTAAATTTTTTTTAACAAAAACAGCTACTAGGCCAGTATAGAGATGTCACCATTTGAGGCTCTATATGGTCGGAGGTGTCGCACTCCCTTGTCTTGGGACGATGTTAGAGAGAGAGCTTTGCTAGGGTTAGAGATGGTTATGGATGCAGCAGAGAAGGTCAAGCTGATTAGAGATAGACGGGTGTGGCAGGACAGACAACGGCATTGGGCCGATAGCCATCGGAGGTCTTTGGAGTTTGAGGTATAGTTTATATTTTGGTGTTTGTGTTTGATTGTGATTGTGTGTTATAGATTAAATTTTAAGGCTTTGTTTTGTGATAGGTTGGCGATTTGGTGTTTCTAAGGAGTTTTTCGACATGAGGCACGATTTACTTTGGTGGAGGCGG
Organism: Iris pallida; assembly: GCA_029216955.1. Taxonomy (NCBI): domain Eukaryota; kingdom Viridiplantae; phylum Streptophyta; class Magnoliopsida; order Asparagales; family Iridaceae; genus Iris; species Iris pallida. Next base: position 2,468,806 of record JANAVB010022397.1, on the reverse strand, counting down.
GAAGCTTAGTTCATGGTTCATCGGACCTTTCAGTATTCTTAAGAGGGTCGATGTAGTCGCCTATCGACTAGACTTATGCCTGCACTAGAGGGAGTTCATAACGTGTTTCATATGTTACAATTGAAATGGTACGTGGCGGATCCTAGTCACATATTGGACCACTCTGATTTAGAGGTGTGCCAGACTCTCAGCTATCCAGAGCAGCCAGTAGAGATTCTGGATCATCGGGAGAAGATGCTCTGTAACTAGGTTATTCTCTTGGTTCGTGTCGCATTGAGGCATCACTCTCCTGGCGAGTCTACCTGGGAGAGGGAGAATGACATGCACGAGCGATACCCTTATCTCTTCAAGCCTTGATGTATTGCTCGTTTTGTTCTGATTGTGTTCTTGTGTTAGTTTCGTCTCTTATTTTTTAGAACAAAATTATTTTAAGGAGGGTAGACTTGTCATTACCACTTTTTCAACTAGGGATATTTTTATCATTTTATATTATTTATATATACATTGTGATTAATATTAGTATGCATAATATATTGATTGTTGGTTAGTGGACTAGCCTAATTAGACTCATGCTTTGACATGACACATGGACCAACACTTTATATTAGACTCAATTAGTTATTCTATTTGATAAATAGATATTAGTCTAAGTATCATAATAGGATTATAAGCTTACATAATTAGATTAGCCTTCATGACAAACTTGGAGGGACAAATGAGACATTTTCTATTGCATAGAGGGATCTATAGTGACATGCCCTATTAGAGGGGGGAGCACTCCCTCTCTCTTCCTCTTTATTTGTGCCATTTATTCTCAATTTGGTGTTCTTTCCCAAACTGATCCATTCCTTCATTAATTTTACTTCAGTTTCTTCCAAATCCTCTTCATTTTCATTCCTTGGAGGAGCCTAGGAGCTTGGTGGCTATGAGGACTACTGGAGAAGGCTATTTTCTAGAAGATCGTGTCCAAATCATGTCCATCGGGCTTTGTATTGAGAATCCATCTTCCAATAGGTATACATCTTATTTTTCCTCTATTTAGACTCTAATTGTTCAATTTGTCCATTAGGAATCCACCCACGGACTAGGACTACCTATAAGAGTAAGATTTAGCTTCTATAATAATCCTTTATGTGAAAGTTTTATTGAGATTTGTGCCCAATTTGGGAGAATTTTGAGATTGGTACACAAAGTGTTTGTTATTAGGTAATTTAGATTTATTTTGACTTATTTTAGTTGTGTGTATCTAGATTTGGGTCCATAATTGGATACGAGGTCGTATCATGATACACTAGGACACGAAGTCATTTTAGGGTTTTTTTCTCCGACACTTGTGACACACATATCAATTTTCCCATGACACATTGTATTAGCTATAGATTATTCTAATTATGCTCTAATTTATGTTTTAGATATGCTCATGTGATTTGGATAAGTTCAGACAATATTTGGTATAGGTATCTTGGAAGCATAGACTTTCAGGCACATCAAGAACCGAAACCTCCATGCGCCATAAAACAGTATGCGCCGAGGACAGATGTCAGCGCATCACAGAAGATAATAGATAAAAGCGCATGAAAATAAAATTTTTATTTGTATAAAAATCTACTACATGGCTTTTAATTATATTAAAAGTCTACTACAAAAGCCTAGTCTAATCTCTATGGATAGGCGTATCACTCTGACATCTCAGCATAGGCACATCTCCTCCTCGTCGCGAGCGAATCACTTCCTTGTCAACGAGCAAATCACTTCCTCATCAACGCAGAGGCGCATTTGTCTTCTTATGCTCTTCCAACATAACAAAAGTTGGGACACGACGACCCCAAACTCTATGTTCAACTTGGCACTCGATGCCGAACACTGCCAGTAAGGTGCACGAGCATGAACTGCTCTGATTGTAGCTAACTTGGTGTATCTCGATCTTCTGAAGGAGTTCGTCGTTAAAATCAAAGCTTCATTGAACGAAGAGATCCACAACCCACAACACGCCATCTTGCCAAGGAGAAGGATCGGTCAAGCTCATTCTCAAAAGGCAAAGTTCTGTAAAATGAGAGCAAGCGAACTCTCTTCACCACTACTATTTATAGGCCATGGCAACCAAACCCATGCGCCAAGTGGCAGCTCTCCCCGAACTTAATATGATGAATCTAGAATTAATAGCAATGAATCTGCCATCTCAATTCAGCTATGTCAAAGTCATTAAATTGAGCCTCGAGATGCTCAACAAGGTTGACCGAAGGAGATGCGCCCGACAGCTGATGTGCCCCTTGGACAGATGCGCTCCTCAGATATATGCGCTCTAAAATTGATGCACGTATGAGTGCATGCGCTCCACAGGAAATGCACCTACATGAGCACGTCTCCCATCAGAGCATTTAATGCTAAGTAACAGAAGTCGCCAACACATGTCTCGAGGACTGAAAAGTTAACAACTCTCACAGAAATCGAAGAGACGCCAACGTCGGCATAATCATTACTTGACTTGTCGATTACAAATATAGTCTGCCATGTGGCCGATTAAACACTTGCATTCGCCTTTAAAGCCATGCGCCTAGACTTGCTATTGATCCCCAGAAGTCATATGCCAAGTCAACTCATGCGCCAGATCCTTGGCGCATCCTAGCAAATCATCCTACAATAAATCAAAGATCTTTGAGCTCTCGTACATGCGCCATGTTTCATTAACCCAGTTCTACCGACGAACGGGTGCAAACCACTAAAGATTTCAGCAACAAATGAATCTCAACAACTGCCATGTGTCAGCTCCTCCACAGCTCAACAGTGTAGTTTCAAACAGATTAAGTTCAAGCTTCCTGGCGTAGCCTCCCTGCGCCCAACAAAGTTATGCGCGTAGAATTCCTACGAGCAACATCTCCATGCACGCATCGCATATATGCGCGTAAATAAATCATTCTGTCGCCTACAAACAGAAGGATTATTCCTTCATTTAATCTCCCTACAAAGTCTTCAATTCTTGAGCGCTTCAACAACTTCAACTCTTCACTTTCCCCTATAGCAACTTAGACATTCAGAGAGCTCGAGATCGTCAACGGTGTAAAGCATCAACTCTCCATCGCCACGATTCCTAGATAAAAACAAAAGTGTACTCAAAGAATTCTATCGGATCCGAAGTTGTACTCTGTTTCATTTGTGATTTATAAAAGCAATTACTTTTTTTAATGGCAAATAAGTTGGCGACTCTGGTCGGGACCACTTTCTCCTCCAATGAGAAGGTCGGATCGCAGGCTGACGACAAGAAGCTCGGCTCCTCCCAAAAGATACTGATGGTACGCTTCGATCAACAAGCGTACGAGGAGTTCATCTCTGAAGGCAGCGCGAGTCCTTTTAAGCGGCTGTCGAAGCCGAAGAAGACTCACCAAGTCTAGGTGCTCAAAAGCGATGCGCCGAGCACTACAACTGAAAGAGCTGCAACGGCACATCCATCCCTTTCTGTTGACAACAAATAAGACGTTGCTACTGGGGCAACGCATCTGCTAGGAAAGCGCAGTGCTGACTGCAACTCCCAATCTACTTCTTTCCAATCGAAGAAGTTGTACCGACAGAACAAGGGCACAGCCACTCTCTCGTGCATGAGCTCTGCTGCACAGGGAAAACACACTGTCATTGATAGAATTACTCACTGTCAAGGTGAAGAAAAGTTAGATTCTGAGTACTATGTGCCTTCGCAGACTAGTACGAAGAAATCTAAGACGGCACGGGCCATGCGCCCTCAAAGTGCTATGCCAGCAGCAAACTAGAAATGTGCATTGAAAGTCATGATCACAGCTGGTGGTAAGCTGCACAGAGTTGAATCATGTGCTTTGGCTTCCGGAATGGGTCAACTCTTAAAGTCCCCCTTCCACTTGGGTGCATCTCATGCGCGTGAACGAAGTCAGGGGCAAATCTTGTGGTGTCAAACCCATGCACGCACATAGGCTGTACGCATGAAGTGGGTTTGACTCACAATAAGTTCTCCTTCTACTTGGGTGCATTTCATATGCGTAAACCAAGTCAGGGGCAAATCTTGCGGTGTTGAACCCATGCGCGCACGTGGCTTTGCATATAAAGTAGGTTTGACTCGCAATACGTGCTGCTCTTCCACTAATGATTCGGGTGCATTTCATCCGCTTGAACTGGATCAGGGTGCGCATCACTCACATAACCACCCTGACACTTGGCTTCGCCATGCGCCTGAAGAGGGTGTAAATGTGAAACTCTCCTCACACGATTTACGTAATGTGATCACTCACAGACGTAGATCGGAAGAGATGACCACCACACACAATGCACCCCTCATGGGACATACTTGTGCTATGGTCACCACTAACTGCTGTTGTTGCAAGATAGAGGCCCTACCACTAAGGCAGTCTATATTCTAGCGACTGCAATCTGCTACACCTGTTTAACATCCTCTCAAAAAAAGGGTGGCAATTGACAACGAAGAAAAGCTCTTGGTCACCTCGTGCCACGTCATATCCAATTTTTCTGCTCCCGGAAAGAAGACCAATAACCCTCCGGCCTCGGCTAGTTCATCAAAAAGTCGACCGAAAGGAAAGACGACCATAATCCCTACTGTTAGGGTATACCAGAAAACCCGATCGAAGGCAAAAACCGCATCGGCAGTACAAACTGGGGGTAACCAGACCCCAATTATCCACAACAATCTCTCATTTGAAGATAAGGATATCTGTCAGCGAACTGACACCGATGCGACTGGGGGTAGCTGTAAGCCCAATTAGTTTATTTATCCATCTATTTACTAATTGTGGTAGTGGTCACATGTTTTAACTCCCTAATTGATATATATATATATATATATATATATATATATATATATATATATATATATATATATATATATATATATATATATATAAGAAGGATGTTACTTTTGGCATAATTGGACATATTGCTTAAGGATCTTTTGGTAAAGGAATCCAGTTGATGCCGGTAGACAAATAACCCTTCGAATAAGTGAACTCTGATTTTGAGTTCAAATCTTCATAAAACAAATCCAAATTTGAATTTAAATTTCCTTCCCTCTATCCATCCTTTCCATTGATCTTATCTAAAAACCTTAGTTATATAGAGGAGGGGGCAGACGACTAGAGGACTCTACAAACCCTAGCAACCTCCTCATTATTCCTGTCACAGAGGATTTCGAGCAAGAGCCTTAGAGCTTTGAGTTGGTGCAGCAAACAGGTAAGCCTTCATCCCTCTCGACAACATGATTTTTATGATCCTGTATAACACCTTATGTAGGAAGGGTAGATGTTTAATGATTGTCCCAAGTAGATCGGGTGCAATGAAGAGATTAAGTCCTACAATCACATTTGATGATCTGTAGCCCAACATTGGTATCCATGAGGGATACACCTTAGTAGCCTTCCAGGGGATGGCTCTCATTAGGATTAAGTAATGGATAGCCTACAGAAATAGGAGTATCAGGCTTGTGATATCGTGAACAGGTAATTAGGAAACTAGAGATTTAATGCTACATCTATTACAAAAACGCATGTTCCTTGTACTTACCATGTGCACCGATAGGAAAGAACAATGGGACGGGTTGTGTTGGGTCACTGAAGCAACTTGCTGAATCATTGATACCTGTAGAGAAGAGGTCTGATACTACTATGGGGACTAGTACATAGCCTCCCTTATAAACAGGAACCCTGACCCATGAGCTTTCCCATGGTACTCGTACATCTTAGCCAGGCTGTGAGTGAGTAGGGTCATGTTAGATGTGAGGAGGGGGGAACCATGATCGATTTGACAATACATCCCTAGCTAGGAAGTCATGTAGGGATAGGTGCAGTACAGGCCTTAGTACCTGGGTGATCAGTTTCAATAGGGGTACAAAATAACCTTACTTATTGTGCAATGTCTGAACCTAGTTCACCACCCTAGTTGTAGAATGCTCTACTGAACAGACCTGTACCTGCATATGAATGGCCTATGTGCCTATCTAAGCTACTTAACCACTGAACTCTATTATATCCAGAGGATACTGATATGAGAAATTCCTTACATCCTGATCTTAGCCACCAACACTCATACAACCAGGGTATTGCCCAATTCAAACGACCCTTGTATTCTTTAGATGAGGACCTGTGAGAATCCCTTAGATGCTAGACTCCCTTGTACCCATGATACTGACAAGAAAATGTCCTTGGCATCAGGTAAATACCCATATATGAGTTTCCCTTATTTCCTATAGGCACCTACCCGAACTGTGACCTCACTTCGAGTTATTATCCTGAGATTTTGAGCAGGGAAGATTACTACACTGGAGTATAGGCATTCGAGTGCCAGGAACTGAGGGATAATGTAAATTGTAGGTTGAACTGATGACTTGATGATGCATTAGGAGGCTAGTAGTAATAAAAATATGAACAATTGGGTTGGGGTAAAGGGAAATAATAGGTATCTGTAGACAAGGAGAGGAGGACATGGATAGGTACAGGTATAAGTTCAAGATTACAGGGGATAGATAAGTGTATATCATATGGGTGATATGATGAAGGGGTTAGGGAAGGGGAATTTTCTGGATGTCCTGGTCCTGCACCTAAGAAGCATAGTATAGATGAAAAAGGGGTATTAGTGCCTAAGATTAACTATCAGGTTGAAGCAACCTGGGACTGTAACATCAGTTCTGGTATGGGGTTGTTAGAAAGTATGTAGTCATGGAGAGGGGATAGTGCTATTCCCTATGTACTAGGTCAGGTACAAAGAATTCCACACTAGTTTCACTTAAAGGATACCTGAGTATCCTATTAGAGAGCCCATACTGAAATGTGGGGGACATGCCTATTCCCAGTAGATCAGGGTATTAGGGATTATCAGTCAGCAACATGTTGGGTTCTCAGAGTAATTAGAGATTAGCAACAACAATATAATCATTACCTGAACAATCTTGCACCTAAGCCTGAGATAAGGAAGACAAGAGGTTCTCAAAACAACTTATGTGACTAAGGAATGACCTAGAAACTATTAATGTAGATAATTAAAATAGATTTAAGACTCGTAGACCAAATCAAGGGGAATTGACTTAGAAACCTATAAAGAACCTAGTAGATAGTTTGTAATTAAATTGAATTTTCATTTGACAGTATGATTTATAAAATAGGTTGCTTGCACTCTGATTTGGACTCGGAGCAATACCAGCAGCTCAGGACCCCAGGCGAGTACAGTTTATTGCTTGTTTTCAATATTGATCTTTACTATACCTTATTATTAATCAATAGAGATGTGATTTTCGTCTTTTATGTTGATTATATTTTGTCGTGTTAGGGAGGTGAAGTACCAAAGATGTGTGATCTGACCTTATACAGTGTATACCGTGTAGACAGTGATTACTATCGCATTATACCGTGTAGACAGTATTTCTTTATTACAGTATACCGTGTAGACAGTGTTACATTATACAGTGTAGATATTGTAGACAGTGTCGTGTAATTGTCCCGAGACTGGTCACATATCAAAGGTACTTCAGTCAGTCAGTCAGTCGGTGAGTATTTTCTTTTATTTTATTTACTATTTTTCGATATTTAGTTTTATTCTGTTTTCTTCACTTATTTTCCAAATCATGTGTCTAAAGGCTAACCTCTATTATATAGTCATTTTCATATATTGGAACCGCATTCAGTGAATTATACTCGTTCCATCCTGACTGGGTAACCAAACAAATTTTAGGTGATTGCGAAGAGGTCGTGTGCCCTGACCAGTATGGCCCGTACTTGGGAGATACAGTAGAGACGAACTTTGCCTATCAGGAGGAGTACGCAACATCTGATCCTGCTGCGCTTTCTTAGATATATTTTTTAGTTAGTGCTGTGACATTGTAGTGGATCTTAAGTTGATTTTGAGGCATGTAGTTGAGATTTTATTTGTCTTTAGTCATCATACATTTCTATTATGAGACGGTTCAACTTATTTTTCATTTTCTAGATGCTGATTTGTGATATTGAGTTGTTTAATTCCCATTGGGTAATACCTTTTATTGCGTGGTTGTTCATCATATTATTACAGCGTTCTACCGCCGACTCTGCGACGTAGGCTGGGCGTGCGTACGGTTCATGCCCAATTATTGGGTATGGGTCGTGATAGTAGCCAATTCAGGGATTCAGAAGAGGAAGCTCTTATGCCGACCTTTCCGCAAAAAAATAAGGCTGAAAGTGAAGGGTCGACCGTTCCATCTACTTCAATCCATGTCATGCCTGTTTACATGATAGGGGGTGGCAATGAAGAAGACAGAGACGCTTCGGCTCCGGTTCTATTGCATCACATATACACCTTGGAGTCGGGCCTTAAAACCCTCTCTACTTCCATGCAGGCCCTGACCCAGGTCGTGTTCGACATTCGGAACACCTTGGCTGCCCAGCCACCAACAAGGGCTCCTACTTCGCAAGTCCTAACCCAGGAGCTAATGGAGAATCAAATGTACCTCCTCAGTGGGTATCTTCAAGGACGGATCATCATACTCTACCCCGATCATCCGCTCCATGGGGAGCTGAGCATCATACCTTGCCTCCCTCACCTACTTCTGGCTGTATTGAAGAACTATTCGAGATGGTGAAAGAGCTACATCTCATATGGTGGCCAAGGATAAACAGGAGGAACGCCAGAAGCTAGGGATTGTACAACCCTATCCTCCTTAGTGGAATAACGTGGTTTATCCCCCCAAGTATAAACCACAAACTTTGGAATCATTTGATGGAAAAGAATTCCCTCGTCGATACCTGACGTACTTCGTCTCTATGACGGGGCACTTGCCAAAGGACGATGCCCTGCTCACAAGTCTCTTCATCCGAGCATTGAAAGGTGTAGCATATGAATGGTTCTACAGTCTCCCTGATAACTGCATATCCTCCTTCGAGGATCTGAAACATCTCTTCATTTCCTGCTTCTACGATGGCGGTAAGGACATGACCATGTCCTCCCTAATGAAAATTACCCAGAAAGTTCGGAGACAGAGGCTGTGGTGCATTCCCACTCATCTGAAGCTTCGACTTGGGACTCCGATACCAGCATCGGACCAATCTTTAAGAAAGTGTTGTCGGTCAACATGATATTTGCACATTCTCTCGAAGAAGACGACGATCAAACATTTGAATTCTTTGAAGAAGAACAATGGGCTTAACGCCTAGGAGCTCAATTGGAATATCGGTTCGAACAACGAGAACCTCCCACTAAAGATGAAGCCGAGCAAATCAACTTGGGAGATGAATTCTCACCTAAACCCAGCTTCATCAACAAGAGCCTATCAGGGGAATATCGAGAATCCTTGGTACAACTTATCAAGGAGTACATCGGTGTCTTCGCCTAGAGCTATAAAGACATGCCAGGGTTGGACCCACAAGTCGCAATGCACAAACTTAACATCTTACCTAATACTAAGCCTGTTAAGCAACAACAACGATGGTTCCGCCCCAGCATCATGGATGCCATTGAGAAGGAGGTAGACAAATGCATGACCATTGAGTTTATTTGAGAAGAACAACACCCATATTGGGTAGCCAACATTGTCCCTGTTACAAAAAATAATGAGAAAATTCGAGTCTGCATAGACTTTCGAGACCTCAACTTCGCTTGTTCGAAAAATGAGTTTCCCCTTTCGATCACTGATATAATGATCGACAACACATGTGGCTTTGAATGCATGTCCTTCATGGATGAATATTCAGGCTATAATAATATTAAGATATTCTCGGACGACGAAAAGTACACGTCATTCAGAACTTCAAAGGGGGTTTACTGTTACACAGTGATGTCCTTCGAGTTGAAGAATGCAGGTGTAACATACCAACGAGCTATAAGCACTATTCTCTGCAAACACCTCCACAAGATAGTCGAATATTATATTGACGATATTGTTGTCAAAAGCCACCAGCGGGGCGATCACCTGCAGGATCTAAGAACAATCTTAGATCTCATATGGGCACATCAACACAAAAGGTGCTCTCTCCGATTCTACTACGATATAGCTACCAAATTGCTGTATCGTCATTCATACGACGGACTTCTCCTCCGATGTTTGTCAAACGAGGAGCCGATCGAAGCTCTTCGGGAGGCCCATGATGGTGCATGTGGAGCTCATCAACCCGGTCCTAAGCTACAGGACCGACTCCGATGCATGGGCTATTACTGGCCTACCATGATGGCAGATGCTGTCGAGTACGCCAAGAAGTGTCGCACTTGTCAGCTGCAGGCTGACTTCATCTATCGACCTTCAGAGTTTTTATATCCTATTGTCGCCTCTTGGCCATTTAAAGCCTGATATATGGACATTGTTGGACCAATCACCCTTCCGTCATCCATAGGGCATCATTTCATTTTCGCATCACTGACTACTTCTCCAAATGGGCAAAAATAGTACCTCTGTCAAAGGTAAAGAGCTCAAAGGTGATTAGCTTTATCAAGCATCATGTCATCTACCATTTTGGGGTACTTTGAAGGATCATCCACGATAATGGTCTGTAATTCATAAGTCATACGTTTAGCATGTTCTGTGATAAGAATTGTATTCAAAACATGGCATCGATTGCTTACAATTCAGATTAGCTGAAGCTTTCAAAAAAATAATCATCAAACTTTTCAAGAAAGTCATATCGTCTAACAAAAGCGACTAGGACGAAAAGCTAGTCGAATGCCTCTGGGCCTACCGCACAGCGGTCCAGACTCCGACGAATAATACTCCATTTTTCCTGGTGTACGGGAGTGAGGCCGTGCTTCCACTTGAAATCCAGATTCCCTCGCTGCGAGTGGCCATCACAAACCAGTTGACGGAGAAAGATAATCAACATCACCGGTTGTAAGAGTTAGAAGCGCTGGACAAAAAATGTCTTTTGGCTCAACAACACATTGAGCTCTATCAGGCTCGCATCTCCGAGGCTTTCAAGAAGAAAGTCAAGCAAAGAATTTTCAAGTGGGTGACCTTGTCCTATCAGTCAGAAGGCCAATTGTTATGACTCACAAAACAGTCAAAAAGTTTGAACCCAAATGGGAAGGTCCCTTCATCATAGAGACGGTGCACTCCAATGGTGCCTACCGACTCGTAAAACCTAACAAAGACTTATTTTTGATGCCAATCAATGACAAGCTCCTAATGAAGTACTATGCTTGAATCCCTTCGACATGTACTTCCACATCCCTAGCAAACATCTATGAATTTGACAGTCGAATTCATCCCCTTGATTATCATATGTTCATGTAGTCCAGCCGCTCTAGGACGTTCCCTCATCATTTTTTAGTAGAAAACATCCAAGTCCATATTACCTCTGAGTTGTTTTCTACATCCCCGTAGCACTTAATCTTACCTCTGAGTAAGATGATGCTAAAATGGATGTTTACCATGTCAACATTATCTCTGAGTAAACATTCTTATTCAACAACCCCCGTATTGTTATACTATACCCATAGAACATCCATGTTCATATTACCTCTGAGTTGTTTTTTATATCCCCAGTAAATTCTATTTTTACCATGTTCATTTAACCCCTGAGTAAGAAAACATCCAAGTCAAACCCCATGTTTACCATGTCCACATTAACTCTGAGTAAATGTGTTAGTTAACCAATTTCTACCCTCATTTCAACTTATCATCTATACCCAAAGTCAAGGTGTGTTAAAGATGCTAAGTCCGCAAAAATCACGTTCATGACGAATGAGCAAGCAAAAAGTTCTTTATTTCTTTCATGAAAAGGAGAACAAAGACTACATCTCAAAAAAGCAAGACAAATAAAAAACAATAAAAAGCATAAAGAAGAACAAAGCTAAGGATCGACAAACAGCTCCTCGATGCGACATTTTAAAGCCTCCGCCTTAGATTCAACCGTCGCCAACATCCGGCGTTCAGCCTCACGATACATCGCTTCCTTTTCTTCGGAGGCGACGACAGCAGCATGCTTGGCGTCCAGATCCTTCTTCTTATGGAACAGATTGGCCACGTGGCGAGTGAGTTTTGTCGCTTCATTCTTAAGCGTGATATGTTCGATGGTTGCCCGATCAAAATTTGCCAGAAGTTGGGACCGTTGTTCTTGCAGTAGACAGATCTTATTGTCAACCTTTGCCATATGGTTACCCATAGTCTCTCGCAGGCTGGCACGATCCTCCATCGCAGATGCAAGCTCTTGCTCCTTGGTTTCAACATCGGCCAAACTCTGCTCCATGATGGCTAGGCTGGACAAGTAAGATGACTCAGCCTCAGCGATCAACCTATCCTGCTATGTCTCTATCAGGGCGGAGAGATTATTCCGTTGGATGCTCTGGAGTTCAGTAAGATGGTGATCAAGCTTGATAATCGATGCCTCCAGGATCTCAGCCATATTGACATGGCCTTGATGAGACTGTATCAAGCCAATTTGCGAATGCGCCATTGCCTTGGCTATCGTAAAACTTTGGCCTTCCTCAAGCACAGTAGATATCCCCTTCTCAAAATCTTGTACACAGCTTCGACGAGAAATTTCACGTACTCGTCCACCTCAGCTAATGCTTAGGGTGTCATAGGGGAGCCGTCGGGATTCTCGTATGAATCAGATGGATGGTGGAACTTGGAAGTGATACGGTGCTTTGGATCGGCTAAACAACTGTCATCCCACTCGTCGAACCTCCGACCACTAAAGCTTCAGGATTTGAGTCCCTTCGATGAGACCTTGACCCAGGTGCCGCTGGGATCTCAGCATCTGTAGGCCCCATCTGACTACCAATAGTTTCAGAGACAAGGGTCACGGTAGTCAACATCTTCGAAGGACCCATCACAGTCCCCCAGGTGGTATGGACCGGAGTAGATTCTTCCACAATAGGGCCCTTATCCCGATCAAGACTTACCCCGGAGGGCTCACCAATATTAAGGCCCACCACGATCGGCCTAGAAATTGGACCTGGTGCCATGGTAGGCTCCTCTACACCACCTCATGTTTAGGGAGCAAGTGTAGGTCTTTAAGATAGAATCGGTTCCTCCATCTCAGTTTCTGCCACAGCGACAGGAGTAGGACTTGGCAGTGGTGCCTGTTCCTCCATCTCAATCTCTGTCACTGGGGCAGGTGTAGGACTTGGCATCGAAACAGGTTCCTCTCTACCCTACCCAGGGGTGGACTCAGCCACGACCACTTTTTCATCTACCTCGGACTGGTTACCTCTTCCTGTCGTCAAATCCCCCTCGTTGACCCTAATAGTGTCATCTGGGATGTTATCCGAAGGAGATGAATCCCAATCCACCGCTTTCTCGAGAGGATCTTTTGCAGCTTCCCCTGTAAAGGTTGGGCAACAGTCTCTTCACCAGTGCCCGCGGTCGGTTCCTCCATATTCTGCGAGGGTCCCGCTTGATGCATATCTGCAAACAAAAGATGATTATTACAGCTATCAAAATATACAAATCAGGTATAAATAAAAATTACCTCGGACGCTCGTTGAGTGTTGTTCAGCAATCTGTGATGCCATCAGATCACTGATGTCGTCCTTTGCATAATCGAAGGAGGCGGGAGCGTCGACTCGGACAATGTCTTCTTGGTCTCCTTTGACCGGAGACTCCACAATTGGAGGTATGTGCTCTTCAGGAGAGCTGGCGACTTCCTTCTCAATGAATTCATCTAAGTCTCATTTCGAAGACCTGGGTTTTCTCTTCTTCGCACCCTGCAGACAGAAATGAGCACAAGTAAGAGACTGTATCTGTCTGAATTAATGACAAACTTGTTTACCTTTGCAGAAGAAAGCTCCTCTGGCCTCTCCGTGGGAAGAGATATTGTGGCCCTAGACTTGGAAGCCTAAATTTCCTCTGCCTCTTCGGCGCAGAAGATCCCGCTCCCGTCGGAGAACGCCTCTTTAATTGGCTACCCGTGGACTCCTTCGAAGGATCGACCATCCTGGCAACCGGAGCAGCTACCGGTACTGGAGCAGCTGTCGGTACTGGAGCATCTGGCGGGTGATACACCCGGGCTTTCGCAATCACCACGTCAGATGCCTCAAGCTGAGTTCCGACGATGAAAATTGTCTCCGAATTATAGCCAAAAGATGGAGTGTTCACTGAATAATAGAGTTTGACGAGACAATACAGGATATGCGGTCTGGGATTTAGAAGTAGAGTCGTGAATTGCACCCCCGTGTACCCAACATTATGAGACTGCCTAGCCCGGGCTCCATCCAATTGGCTCCCAACATCCCCCAAGCAAGTACTCGGGTTGTCCAGCTTCACCTGGTGATGCATAGACTCTAAGTTGAGAAAATATTCCCATAGACAAAGTTGAGAAAATATTTAGTGACCTAATATGGCTTCGCACATATGCGTTGCAGCCATTTATCTGAATAATAGAAACTACGAGTTTACTACAGCCAGAAGCGCAGTGGCGAGGCATATACTCTAAGTTGAAGTGATTTTAGATGTTCATAGATTTTTGAATATTATTGAGACTACGTCCTAAATGCATCATGTTTGTCTCTTATATTGTTCAGCCAGGAAATGAATAAAGTTGATAGACTACTCTGTAACCTATCATTATTCTAGTTATGGAGCCAAAAAAATTTTACTACAGCCAGGTGTATTGTGGCGAGGCATGAATTTGAGGCAAAGTATCTTCGGTTATATTTGATTTTCGAATAGTAGTCAGACTATATCCATACCATGGTTGTCTTTTTAGCACCATCAAATTATTTTGACTTTTACCCGATTAGAGGATTTGCATTTCTAGCGATTGTCTCCATTTTTAGAAACCTTTTATCACAGCCAGAAAGAATAGATTTCCTATAAAATTCTACTTGATTTTCCTAGAACTTATTAGTACCATATCAATCTCTATTGGCTCAATCTCTTTCAAGGTTCAATTTTAGTGTGTTGCATATATTTTGGGGATAGTTATATATTTTTTGTAGCTATATATATATATATATATATATATATATATATATATATATATATATATATATATATATATATATATATTTGTAGCTATATATATATATATATATATATATATATATATATATATATATATATATATATATTTTTATATATATATATATATATATATATAATTAGTGATAGTTATATATAGGAAAAACCTAGATAGTTACCTAGTAACCTTATTATATTATTATGGTAAGAGCATCCTTAGAGGATCAATATTTTCTAATGAGATTAGATAGCTAAGGGTAGCATGACAAGGCACTAGGGGTGCAACTCGGGCTGTTTGGGTCAGGCTTGAGGTCAACCCGAGCCCAACCCGATGAATCATAAGCCTAGCCCGAGCCCAAGCCTGGCCCGACCTCGGGTTCAACATATGAAGCCCAAGACCGAGCCCGGAGGATCGGGTTCAATTCGGGTTGGGTCGGGTCCATCAGGTTTATCGGGCTCTAATATAATATTTGAAATAATTTTAAACAAAAGTAATATTAGACATAATCAAATAGCAATCAAGTCTTGATCATTACAAAATACAAACTGAAATAAGATTTAGGATAAGGAGTTGAAGAGTTTGAGTGAAATTTTTTAGGATTTAAACTTATATATATATATATATATATATATATATATATATATATATATATATATATATATATATATATATATTCTCTTTTTTTTTCTTTTTTTCTTTTTCTTTTTTTTTCTTTTTCTTCTTTTTTGGGATCAGATGGTAAAAAAATTGGAGTGGCCCACTTATCGTAACAGACTTTAGGCGACCACCCCTCTCGCAAAGCGAGTTGATACCTCTCATCATCTCCCGTTTACTGCCTGAAGGATCATGTATATATATATATATATATATATATATATATATATATATATAAGTCGGGTTTCGGGTAACCCGACACATGAACCCAAGCCCAACCCGATTTTTGATCGGGTTTAAATATTTTAACCCAAACCTGACCCCGAACCCGAGTATCTTCAATCCTAACCCAACCCATTAACGGGTTTACCCGATTGGGCTCGGGTTTGGCAAGCCCGAGTTGCACCCTTACAAGGCACATGGTAAAAAAGTTAGTCTGGAGATAATTATAAATTGTGATTCATTTAGGATAGAATTATTAATGGTACTTACTAATACTTGGTATTGGATTTGAACGAATGAAGGAATGTGATGATTTTGACTTTTATGATTAAGAAAAGAAGTTATATGGCAGGATGGAAGAAGCCGTAGGTAATCAAAGGTTGGTGTTGGAAGGCTAGGATTCGATAAGATTTTTCCACATAATGTGTACGCATGGGATTATCAGGATCAAGTTGAGAAATACTCAAAGGAATTACTTTTTGAAGATTATTCTACATAAAGGATGGATATAACCCATAGAGGGATTATTCATGAGCGAAAAGAAGGAAGGAGATGGTTCTGCTTATGTTACTACTGCTTGATACATCCTACTGCCGCCATCACACAACGGTACAGGCTGGGCATGATCCGACTAGGCCCAGTATATTAGTATCGGGTCGTGACACCCATCCTTGGAGACGAGAGAAAATCTTCCGACAAATATGGACACCAGTATGTAGCCACTTCCTTCTGCGGTAGCGGCAGATAAAGGCATCTCCAGCTACATACCCCTCGTCTGGGCCAAGATTTATCACATTGGGGTGATATAGTATCAACCACCCCATCAAATAGTGATAGGGCAGCTCCACTCGAGGAAAGTTTTTGCTTCTTCCCTTTATAGCCAGGACCTTCATGGTAAACTCTTTAGACCCCACTGTAGTTTGCACACGATCATGGGCAACAAAGCTAAATGATGGCTGAATAGCAGCTTCACAGCAGGAAACATAAGATTCGTGGTTATCCTCTCCACGGAGCCTGAACCACCAGGAAGCAAATAGTCCCGAAGCCATATCATTAGATAGGCAGTTAACACAGCTTTCGGAGACATTATGTGCATGCAATGCCAAAAACTACTATATAAGCCTCTGGTATTCATCCACTCGTTGATTCTTCTCGTCGGCTTCCCTCATTTTGGTTGCAATTTCGTCACTCGTAAAACCCTGAGGAGTAGTGAAGCGAACCTTCATAGGGTCGCTGGTGTCCTTAGTGAAGACATAATCCCTCCAAACGGTCACGTACGGGGATGCCCTGATCTTATCCCTCCGCTGATTCATATAATGATGGCATAGGACTTTCTTGAAGACCATCATCATTTGTGGGTTCTTTTCTTCCAAAGCGGAGAGCTCATCGTTCATGGGAAAATACTTTTCATATACCTCGGTCCCCCAAGGGAGTCTCGAGACTTTGAACATCTCGTGAAGCGCTAATTCTAGTTTCCCTATGGGCATATAAACAGTTCTGGTATGATGATTGTACAGCTTTAGGAGAGCCAAAAACATAGGCCGGTTCAACTCCACCCCAGCTTAGGTATCCCTTATGGCAGATTCCAAACTGATCTCCTTAAGCTCGTCCTTTTACATTGACAAGATCCAAAGTGTCAGATCATCCCACTTTGGCACATAATGGCCCCAACCTTCAACCCAAAATTCTTCCTTCGGGTACGAAATATTGGCCGCCAACATTCGGTTGGCAAAGGTGGTAGCACTGAAAGTGAAGGTTTGGTTGGGAACATTATTGTTTATGCTCCCGAGATGCAAAACCTGTAGGGAGAAAGACGACCCACCTCTCACAAAGGTGATGGTGTCTTTCTGGTTAGAAGTGGAGTCGATCCTGAAAGACCCCGAAATTGCTCCTCCTTGCAAAGGGGTAAGGTTCCACCCCATTCTCCTCTTCGAGGCCAGGCAAGTGAAGGAAGTTGCGGCAGTTGATGCTCGATCTTTCGATATAAACATAAGTATACCCTTTGCCTCAAAGAACCAATCTTCCTTGACCTCCAGAAGTTTGGCTTCATAGGACGCCAGTCTGTCCCCAAACAGAAAATAGGGCTTCAAATAAGTTTCGATGGCACTTCCAGCAGCACGGATTAGGCCACTCTCCATCATAGCCTGGAGGAAAGAAGTGGGCTGGTCCCTGATCAGTGCCATCCTTTCCGGTGGGTGGTCCAACATAATCACAGCCTTGGCTGGATTGATCACTTCCTCGTAAAAATCCAGACCCATCTGACAGAGCGAGTAGTCGAACAAAATCTTGTTCAACCTCGACAAAGTCATAGACATTGGAGAAAGGCAAAAAGAAAAAAAAGTTAGCAAAAACTTGGCCCTTTTGATAAAAGAGTTATCCTGACATCAGTGCATCTGAACTTATGTGCATCAGCAAAGGCCATAGCCTTGGAACATCAACAGGACAGAAGTCCATGTGTATTGGTGTAAAAGTTTTGACGCATCTCCAAGACCAAGTCTATGTGCAGATGAGCTACATCCATGCGCTTCAGCAGAGTGGTTGGCGTATGTTCCAAAATGGTTGTCCATCTATGTGCTCAACCGTACACCAGTGACTGTGTGTTTGAGAAGAACTCTTAAACGACGACCATCTACCTATAACTCCCTATCGCACGTCGGGGTACATCATGTCAATGTCTTGGGGCTCATCAGCATTGACTTCAACGGTCTTTTTGCCCTTGCCTTTGCCCATGCTCGCAGCAACACGAGGAGCTTTGGGGGCCATCGTACAGAAACTAGGGTTTTCAAAAAAGGGGAAAAACTCTAAGGAAGAAGAACAAGAAGAAGAAAGAGAGCAGTAGAGTCTCTCTCTTCCACCCAAACGACTATTTATAGCCTTGGGGCTGCGCATAACCCGATAAAGAGATGACATCAGCAGCTGACGCTTTGAGTTTCGTGAAGGGGTGGCTTTAAATCTTCAAAAAGAATATCATTAATTTGATACGAGAATCGATGCATTATTTTTTAATTTAAATAGCATGCGCCTACATGGCCATGCGCAAGAATGACCATGCACCCAAGCAGAGCATGCACCTAAAGTTTCTACTACCCATGCTTCTTGTTCAAAGTATTCCAAAACTTGTCTAAAGTTTTAAAAACTTTGAAGGGGGACTTGTAGAAGCATAGAATTTCAGGCGCATCAAGAAGCCGAAAATGCTATTCACCACAAAACAGTATGCGTCGAAGACAGATGCCAGTGCATCACAGAAGACAACAGATGAAAGTGCATAAGAAGAGGATTTTTATTGATATGAAAATATACTACATGGCTTTTCATTACATTGAAAGTCTACTACAAAAGCCTAGGCTAATCTCTATGGATAGGCGCATCACTCTGACGTCTCAGCATAGGTGCATCTCCTTCTCGTCGTAAAAGAATCACTTCCTTGTCAACGAGCAAATCACTTCCTTGTCAATGCACAGGCGCATCTGCTGCCCTTTAGCTCTTCCAGCATAATAAAAGTTGGGGCACGATGACCCTAAACTCTGCATTCAACTTGGCACTCGATGCCATCTCGTAGAAGAATACTGCCAGTAAGGTGTACGAGCATGAACTACTCTGACTGTAGCTAACTCGATACATCTCGATCTTCTGAAGGAGTTCATCATTAAAATCAAAGCTTCTTTGAACGAGAAGATCCACAACCCGCAACATGCCACCTTGCCAAGGAGGAGGATCGGTCGAGTTCATTCTCAAAAGGCAAAGTTATGTGAAATGAGAGCAAGTAAACTCTCTTCACCACTGCTATTTATAGTCCAAGGCAACCATACCCATGCTCCCCGAAATTAAAGTGATGAATCTAGCATTAATGGAAGTGAATCTGCCATCTCAAATTCAACTAAGTTAAAGTCATAAATTAAGCCTCGAGACGCTCAACAAGGTTGACTGAAGGAGATGCGCCCTACAGCTGATGCGCCCCTCGGACAGATACGCTCCTCAGATATATGAGCACTACAACTGATGCACGTATTAGTGCATGCGCTCCACATGAAATGTGCCTACCTGTGCACGCCTTCCATCAGAGCATTTAATGCTAAGTGACAGGAGTCGTCAACACACGACTTGAGGACTGAAAAGTTGATAACTCTTACAAAAATCGAAGAGACGCCAACATCAACATAATTGTTACTTGACTTATTTGTTACAAATGTACTCTGCCACGTGGCCAATTAAATGCTTGCATGTGCCTTTAAAGTCATGCACATAGACTTGCTGTTGATCCCCAAAAGTCATATGCCAAGTCAACTCATGCGCCAGATCCTAGGCGCATCCTAGCAAATCATCCTACAACAATTCAAAGATCTTTGAGCTCGCGTAGACGTGCCACGTGTCATTGACTTAGTTCTACCTACGAACGGGTACTAACCACCCAAGATCTCAACAACAAACGAATCTCGATGACTGCCATGTGTCAGCTCCTCCGTAGCCCAACAGTACAGTTTCAAACAAATTCAGTTAAAGCATCAACTCTCCACCGCCACGGTTCCCAGATAAAACAAAAGTTTGCTCAAAGGATTCCATCGGATCCGATGTTGTACTCTGCTTAGTTTGTGACTTATAAAAGTTTATTCAAATACTTTTTAATGGCAAACAGTAGGATACTAGGGTTGTGCACACCAAATGTTTGATTTGGTGCATTTATATGAGTGTCATATGTGTCAATGTGCCTTATGTATCCTATATTGTAGGATATGTGTCTCTAGTTTTGTGTCATAGCCTATGTGTATGTACATGTGGATATGTATATGTGTGTGTCATGATAAGTGGTGGCTTAGAATACCCAATTGATATATATATATATATATATATATATATATATATATATATATATATATATATATAAAATATATATATGTGTGTGTGTGTGTGCGTGTGTGTGTGTATAATGGATAGATGTGTGTGTGCGTGTATCTCTTTATATATAGATAGTTTTGTTTGTGCATATATATAGAGATAGATAGAATGGTGTGTAGTGTAGTGAAGTAAAGATGTGGGGGTTCTGTTAGCAGACAACAACATATGCTGGAGCAGTGCATCAGTTGTTTAGTGTGGGATACTAGTGAGTGTGTGTATGTGTGTTTGTTTTTCTGAGTGTAGCTTTGGTTGCAGTCGGGTACTAGCAATCAATAGATTTGTATATACGTGTGCAGTAGAATGGGAAGAGTTTGCTATAGCTGCCTATGAAGCAGCAGTTACAGAGCTACAACATTGGCAGTTCAATAGGGACAACAGCTGTTGTGAAACAAATAGAACAATAGCAACAACAGTTGTAGAAGATCAGCAAGCCAATAACAACATATTATAGTAGACCAGCTTGCTGCTTGGCAGTAAGAAACAGCAGTATCAGATGCATCTTGGCAGTAAGAAGCAGAAGTAGCAGATGCATGAGACATCAGCATCTAATAATAGCAGTAGCTGCTAACAACAACAACTATCAGCTGCAGACAGTAGCAGCAATAGGCAGAGTAAGTGTGCAATGTGTTGTGTAAATAGCAGGACATAGCAGTACATTAGCATAAGCAGCAGGACATGTAGGTTGGCAGTAGTTGCTTGTGCAGCAACTGTGTAGCAGTGATAATTTATGTGTGTGTGTGTGTGTGTGTATGTGTGTGTGTTGAGAAGAGAGTGAGTTTAGTACGCATGTGTGCACTTGGTAGGCATGAATATAGATAGGGTATTGGTATATAGAATAGGTAAATGGTTAGATAATAGGATATGTGTTAAGGTAATAGGCAAGGGTAATATAGGTAATGGATAATTGTGCTTGGTGAGGCTTGTAGGCTACAGAGCATGGGTAATTGGTTTAGCAAGGTATTTGTATATGTTAGGTAATGGTATATGTAATGTATAGGGTATTGGGTATGAACTAAGGTATAGAGATATATGAGTCTACATATATATTATATAGCATATTACATAAGGTACTAGCTAGTATTATCTAGTATTAGCTAGGGTACCTTAGTATGGCCTAGGTAATGACTAGTAAGGCCTAGAAAACCTAGTTTAGTAATGTATTGACCTAGTGTGACTCTAGAAATAAGGTAATGACCTACTTTGACTTCTATTACCTAGAATTGACCTAGAAATTATATTTCAATTTAGATATCAATGGTTATCACTCCAAAACACCAATTGACATTGATATTCCATATTTAGGTCTTCGAGACACTATTATGAATTCAGCTTGATACTTCACCCCAGATTTTAGACGAGTACATTATCTGATAATTTTCTGTTTATGATATCTTCTATGCTTCTTGTATCTAGTGTAGATATTCTTGATTTTTTGACACATGGTCACACAGATTGGTATTTTCGGATCCCGTCATGAGATGTTATTTTTTGTATATCTTGATGTATCTTATGTAAACCTTGTTATTGTTCTTGTACTTGTATTGACACTAATTTTGGAGGAGACTAGCTCTTTTCATAAAATCTTGTATCCTAACATATCATGGTTTGGATCTACTATATCAGTTGGGGGCGGAAAGTATTAGTGTAGATATGTGATCATACCTTCCTTGTATCATGCCTTGTTCTTTGAATAATGTTGATCATACACAACACGTACGATTAACCAGGCCTTTATCCTTGTGCAAGTTTTCAAGCCGATCATATATTGAAACTAGTGCTCACTCATTTAGATAGTGATTTTTTAATTCTTGTACATGATATTTTTTGCTCTTGTATTTACTTACATCATTACTCATATCTTGTTATATTCATGTACATATTTTATTATCTTGTATTTCTTTATTACTGTTACATAGTCTATATCATTTATTGGAACTGTTATTAGAAGTGTGCTTCACTCCAGTCCTGACTGGATATATCTTTCAGATGATTTTGAGGAGTGATGCTCTCCACTACAAACCTTAGGATATAGTGGGAGTAGACTTGGAGACCTTGGCTCACGAGGGACTAGTACCAGCAGAGAAGACACTACTAGTAGCGACTTAGCTAGTTTAGCTATTAGTACTGAATTAATTACTTTCAGTTTCTGATACACATTGGGATGTTATTATTTTTGAGACTCATGTTTATGTTGAGAAAGTTAAGACTCATAGAATTTGGATGTAGATTTGGATTATGTTTATGCTACTAGACTTCTCTTGGGTTATCATTTCATATCTTTTATGTCATTATCGTGTTATTTATCTTGCTTATAGTTATTCTGATTAAGTATGAGTATTATCATTATATTGTCCTCCTTTTGGATTTGAGATATCATTGACATGTTGTGATACATATTCATGACAAGTATTAGTCAGTATTGATGACCTAAACAACGTTCTACCGTCGATGCTGTGGCGTATGCTGGATGTACCCATGTACTCGTGCCCTTACTCCGAGTATGGGTTGTGACACTAGGAGAAAATGTTATTTAGCCTTCGATCTTGGACCGCAAACCATGATAATAGATTATGTGTCAGCATGTCATTGGCCCTCCCCTCCCTATTTACTTGGGTCCACCACCATTTGACCTGCCAATGGGACTGACACGTAGCAGACGGTCGAAAGGTGCGGTCCAAGACCGCGGTCCAAATAGCGTCATCCCTAAAGGAAAATGCTATTTTGCCATTAGTCTTTGACTGTAAACCGTGTCTGCAGGCCACGTGTCAATGTCCCATTGGCATTTAAATTGATGACGGATCCAAGCAAATAGAGGGCCACTGGGATGCTGACACGTGGTCCGCGGTTACGGTTTGCGGTTGAAGATCGTAGGCCAAATAGCAATTTTCCAATAGATAACTAGACATGGCACCTACTTTGGTGTCTACTAGTGTGTTTTAAATTGTCCGTGTCATGTCCAATACATGTCTGACACAACATGACACCGATAAGATGCCATTTGTTGGAGTGTTAGTGTTTCCTACCCTCTTAAGTACTAAACCAGTAATAATTAATGGGAGAAGAAAAAAGCTTATAAGATAGGAAGGAAAACGGTAGTGTGGTAAAGCGCAAGCCGCAAGGCCGATCTTGGCACAGGACGACTAGGGCGACCGTCTAGGGTCCACAAACTAGGAGGACCTCAAAAATATTTCTTTATATATATATATATATATATATATATATATATATATATATATATATATATATATATATATATCTTTGTTATATGTTAAATATTAGTGTTCATTCATTGTTACTTATTTGATGTAGTTGGTTCACTTATATCTACTATGTAAAAGGTCATGGGTTCAAGTTCTAGTGGAAGTTATTTTGTATTTTTTAAATTGGACCCAAAAAAAACATCGTGAGTGCTTCGCACACTTTGGTCCAGTACTTGGAGTCTAGTTCTTCCATCAAAATCTGTTTGATCCCAATAGAGAACCAAATGCATGCAAAAAATATACAACACGAGTTGTTTCAATGAAAACTTTCTGTGAGAAAATTAACTCACCTTAACCTTACTTTCAGGGTCAGATGAAGCCTCGAGGTACCCCGAAGCCACGTACTCCACCGACTGCTCCAGGGCCTTCAGCGGAGCAGACCCCACGTTCTCGTTGCTAGCACACTCCTTATCGAGGCCCATAACCTGATTAGCAGGCTTCTTCAGCCTCTCTGGCTTGGTCAGGTGAGCTTCTTCAACAGTACATAGTCCACCAGATTGTCCGCAGCCCTCTGCGGATCCACCGGTGCGTGTTCTTATCTTTTGGGCCGGGCTTGCAGGGGCTCGGGACCTACGAAACGCGAAAGAGAAGAGAACTTGACCGATGGCTTGCTCGGCCTCTCCATCTTCACTGGGAGCCCGTTGTTAAAAGACTTGAAGCCGTTTTTCCCTCAATAATTAATTGGGGTTTGAAAATGAATGACTGTTGGTAAGTGGTCGTTCAAAATTTGAAAATGGGGATGGCCCGCCGATCTTTCTGTAACGACTAGTTTTTTGAACCTGGGCCGCTATTTTGAACGTTTAAAATGTACAAAAAGTGCCGGCATCAGTTCTTTTGGGTGATAGCGGCTAGGGCGTTTTAAACTTTATCCACTAATTAGGGGAAATTATAACAAATCCATCTAAGGTTTCACTATTTAATTAACATTAGTTTATTGTTATTGCCGGGGCACAATTTTTCGATGGAAAACTGAGAATATGAAACAATTGTAAAAACAATATTCCAACGCAACACTTCTAGGAAGGTTGCGCAAGTATAACGAAGATCTAAAAAGATATCGTTATGATATTACGAGAATCTAAAAAGATTTCGTAATCACAGCAATCAGATTGTAGTACTTTTAAAAAGAAGATACAATCAGAGTTACTGGCAGCAACGAAGAAGGTGACTGGCGAAAGATGGAAGAACTCCTGCTGGGGTGAATGATCACCGTTGCTCAAAGCTATATTCGTCCTACACGAACAGCTTCCAGGAACCAGCAAGTTCGTCGGAGAACTTGGAACACTCCTGCTCTTCTGACTCCTCGGACGGATACGAACTCCCGTGCAAAAGCAACGCTGGTGCGGCGCCTTTCCTCTCTCTCTCGAAGGCTCTGATCAGAACTGTGTTAAAGAACACGTCTGAATTCTCTGTTTACTTGTGCTAAAGAACACTTCGTAAACTTTCTGGTGGCTTCTCTTTCTATTCTTTTTTTAGCCTTGAGAGAGAGGATGCCTTATATAGGCCCTGCAGCAACTGGTCGGTGGCCACAAAGTTAGGAACGTGGTAATAACCACCCCGAACATGTAGCAACCGCCCAGAACATGCAAACGCACATTCTGTTGCCAACTGCACACACCCAGCGCTCCTTACACTTTGCGCGACAGAGCGCGCACTGAACTGCGCACACTGCGCGCACTGCACACACTGTGCACACTGCGCGCACTGCACGCACTGCGCACACTGCGCACAATGCGCAACCAGCGCAACTCAGCACAACCCTGCGCAACCCTGCGCAACCCAGCGCACCCAAGCACAACCTGGGCGCAACCTGGGCTTGCGCACCTGGGCATGCGCAACTGGGCTTGCGCAAGTGGCTGCGCAAGTGGCTCGCGCAACGAGCGCAACTAAAGCGCACTATGCGCCTAGCGACGATGCTGACGTGCTAAGTGCAAAGTGCGCCAACAAAATGCCACATTACGCCTCATGAGCCCATAAGTCCGAGTCCGAGTCCGAGTCCGAGTCCGAGTCCGAGTCGCTAAGTCCCTACGGGGCTTAGCTCCTATGGAAATAAATTTCCCAAGAGCAAAAAAGCATGAATGCTTTTATTGTTGATTTTAGTCTTTTTCCTATTAGAAAAATAACCCCACATGGCAAGCCCATGTGCACCTCCACACCACATGTGCATCTCCAATAATAGCAAAGCTAATATATAGAGATACAAACTCTTTGGCCTATCCGATGTGGGACTAAAGTTTCTAAAGGAAAGGCCAAAACTCCAACAATCCCCCACATATCTCTATATATGGGTATAAGTGTTCCCCACAGTAACTGTCCATCATGCATTAGGAGAGATATCGCTGACGACTTGAATCTTCCCGTATGGGTCAAAAATCAGACTATAATACAAGAATGGACTAAGCCTTGAATTCTGCATTATAGTTGAAATTCTTTCCACTCACATAATATAGTTACATGTACTTCTGGCTACACATTAAAGGCCCTGTGCCAGCCTGGTTTCATTGTATAATTTTGGACGTCTACAAGTTTACCCTCAAGAGACGGCCTGATATCTCTTTGTCCATACACTATAGGTGAGTTCATTATAAAGAGACATGGCATGAAGCGCTTTGCGCTTCCCTTGCGGTGCTACGCCGCCATGACATGGCTTAAAGCCGAGGCCTTACCCCGTACCGGGAACCTCATCGTAGTGTCATACTACTGTAGCATGAGGCAACCGCCTCTTTGTAGTGCCAAACTACCCAGCACGAAGCCTTAGGCTCCCTTGCGGTGTTACATCGCAACGACATGGCTTGCAAGGCCGAGGCTTTATCCCTAACCGGGTACCTCATCGTGGTGTCGTGCCACTGTAACATGAGGAACTCCTCCTCTTTGTAGTGCTGACTACATCCCTCTTTATTTTTAACATACAACATTAGGCTAACTACCTATTTGCGCTGCTACGCCGCTGTGACTTGGCCTGCAAAGCCGAGGCTTTATCCTATTACTGGGCAGCACCCCACATATAGGAACCTCATTGTTGAATCTCCCCACTGTAGCATGGAGTTTCACTCCTTGTAGTGCTGCTCTACCGTGCTTCCTGTAAAGCACACCAGACATTCACTCTGCCTGAGAACTCATTAAGGCAATTAAGCCAACCTTCCCACAGGAACCGTTTTCTGCAGAAAATAACAATAGACAACAGTGGTTATAGGTCCGTAACCTCTCCATGCCCGATAGAACATGTACCCACCGTTCCTGATATTCTTGCGATTAGTGGTCCTCCCTTGAACCAAAAGCTAGATGCCTAGTAGATAAATCTTTGAACTAATAACATAAAACTTTATGGTAGGAATACAATAATACAATATCAGAATACCTTCAAGCCCATTTTACAAGCTGTGTCATCGACCAGCTGGCGCTTGAGGCCCTTGGTGAACGGATCCGCCAGGTTCTCCTGACTCCGAACATCAATAACTGCAACAACACCTTTCTTGATAAGTTCGTGTACTGCCCTGTGCTTCAACCGTACAGTCCTCTTCTTCTCGTTGAAGAGGTCATTTGATGCCACCGCCGCAGTCGCCTGGTTGTCGCAGTATATCGGTATCGCCGGTATTTGTGCCCCAACCATTGGAAGATCATACATGAGCTTCCGAAGCCATTCTGCTTCCTCGGCTGCGGTATCAAGTGCAAAGAACTCAGATTCCATGGATGACCGCGAGAGCATAGTCTGCTTCTTCGACTTCCACGATATAGCAGCTCCACCCATTGTAAAAATGAATCCACCTGTGGATCTCTCGCTCTCCACCTCTGAGCACCATGTGGCATCACTGAAGCCTTCTACTACCGATGGATCTCTGCTGTAGTACAGTGCATATGTCTGAGTCTTCTTGAGATATCTCATAACCCGTTTCACAGCTTTCCAGTGTTCAACACCTGGGTTGCTCGTGAAATGACTCAGTATTCCCACGACGAAAGCTATGTCAGGCCTTGTGGAATTAGTAGCATACATCAAACTTCCAATTACGCTCGCATACTCCAGCTGCCTGATGCTTTTCCCTGAATTCGGCTTCATCTTCATATCATACCTGTACGACGTATCGATCCCTGGAAGATCCCGATACCCATAACGAGTGATCATTTTCTTAATATAATGAGACTGTGACAGCGCTAGTCCAGTGTCTGTCCGAATGATCTTGATCCCTAAGATCATATCAGCTTCCTCCAAGTCCTTCATACTGAACTTGCTTGAGATGAATTTTTTTGTCTCCGTGACACAGCTAATATCCGTACCCAGGATAAGCATGTGGTCCACGTACAGACAAACAATCACACCTCTTCCATCAGCGAACTTCGTATAAACACACTTGTCCGTATCGCTGACCATGTAGCCATTTGACCTAATAACTTTGTCAAATTTCTCATGCCACATCTTGGAAGCTTGTTTAAGACCGTACAAAGATTTCACCAACTTGCTGACTTTGTCTACAAGACCCCTGATGACAAATCCCTCTGGCTATTGCATATAAATCTCTTCGGTCAGCTCGCCATTTAGGAAAGCCGTATTCACATCCATCCGATGTATCACCATCTTATGTATTGCTGCGAGAGCAATCAACATTTTGATGGTGGTCATTCGGGCTACTGGAGCATACGTGTCAAAATAGTCAATCCCCTGCTTCTGAGAAAACCCCTTGGCTACCAACCTAGCCTTGAACTTGTCAATAGTTCCGTCTGCTTTCATCTTCTTCTTGAAGATCCATTTGCATCCGATGGGTTTCGCTCCTTCAGGAAGATCAACCAACACCCAAGTGTTATTTGAGGTGATGGAATCAATTTCATTGTCAATTGCCTCCTTCCAGAAAACCGCATCTCTGGTCTTCATCGCCTCATCATAGGTAAGCGGATCTGCTTCCACATGATAGGTGACAAAGTCACTTCCGAAGTCCTTCGGCCTCCTCACTCTCGCTTCGTTGATGGCTCAGCGAGATCTGGTTCAACCGTTGTTTCCACAACAATATCTTCTTGGACCACATCTTCATTGAAGACCTGCGCACCCTCATTGTTCTCTGGAACATCCGTAAGAACAATATTCTTGTGCCTTGCAAATTTGTCTTCAAAATATTCTGCGTCGCGAGATTCAATGATATGATTTGACTCAATATCAAAAAATCTCCGAGCATCACTCTTCTCGGCATACCCCAAGAAGATCGTCTTAGTAGTCCTTGTCCCAAGCTTCTGAATCTTCAGATCTGGAAGCTTGACATATGCCAGACATTCCCACACTCGAATGACATTCAAGTTAGGTCTGATCTTGAACCAGAGTTCATGAGGAGTAACGTCTGAAGTTGCATGAGGCACTCTATTTAGAATAAAAGTGGCCGTCAATGCAGCTTCTCCCTAGTAGCACTTAGGAAGACCAGCAGTCAACAACATTGAGTTTATCATTTCTGTCAACGTCCTGTTCTTTCTCTCAGCTACTCCATTTGATTGAGGAGAGTACGGAGCCGTAGTCTCATTGACAATTCCATGTTCTTTGTAGAACGATGCGAATTCATGAGACCTGTACTCCCCACCTCGATCACTTCTTATCCTTTTGAGTTGTTGTCCAGTCTGCCACTCAGCTTCGGCTCTGAACTCCTTGAACTTCTCGAATGCTTCGTCTTTAGCCTTCAGCAAGTAGACGAACGCATACTTTGAGAAGTAATCGATGAAGGTTATGAAATACTTCATCCCGGCCTTTGTAGAGAACTGTTTGAAGTCACAGATATCGGAGTGTACCAACTCCAGAAGATCTGTACTTCGATTAACCCAAGAAAAGGGTTTCCTTGTGATCTTTGTTTGAGCACAAACTTCACATTTCTCTACGTTACCCCCACACTTGGAGATAAGTCCTAGACTAGACATTCTGTTTATTCGTTTACAATGAACATGTCCTAGCCTATTATGCCACAACTCAAGAGTATAAGCAGAATTAGTGACTTCATTAATCACATTAAGTACATTGGACTGATTTACAAGCTGAATTTTGAACATTCTTTCGGTATAAAAAGCTTTCCTGAAATATGTTCCTTTGATAGACATCACCATCTGGCCAGCATTGATGTCCATCCTGAGGCCTGCTTTGCAGAGTAGGCCTCCTAAGATCAGGTTCTTGGCGATAGCAGGTACGTGCTTCACGCCTTGAAGCGTCAGAGACTTCCCCGAAGTCAGCTTCAACACCACCGTCCCGATCTCGAGCACTTCAGCTTGTGCCTGGTTCGCCATCATAACCACCTCAGAAGTAGGTGTATAGGTGGTGAACCACTCCTTACTGGAGCAGACATAGCAGGAGGCTCCAGTGTCTATCCACCAGTCAGAGTCAGTCCTTACCGCATCAACCTGTATAATCATAGCAACAACATCAGTGATCATAGATACCTTACTAGGCTCTCCTTGCTCTGATTGCTTGGTTTTTGCTTTGCACTCATTCTTAAAGTGATCTTTCTTGCCACACTTGAAGCAAGGCATTTAAGACTTTGGCTTCTTTTTCTTGATAGAAGTTCCCTTGACTTTTAGATTGTCAGAGTCCTTCTTCTTGCTGTGGAAAGCCGCCTGCTTTCCCCTTGGTTCCTTGGTCTGAACCAGATTGGCGTTAGCCAATTGCTTGGACAGTGTGTCCACCTTCAGTTGAGCCCGCATCTGGTCCTTAACATATATTTTCTGCAAGAGATCTTCAAGGCTGATCTCAAGCTTCTTCCTATGCATGTTTGCATAGAACTTGCTCCACCCAGCGGGGAGCTTTGAGACAATCCCTCCAACAACAAACTTGTCGGGGAGGGGCATCGCCTCGTCTTCCAGCTTCTGTCGCAGTTTCAGAAACTCCTTCACCTGCGGCAGCATAGACTTTTCGTCCTCAAAGAACCACTTGTGATATTTTTCAACCATAAATATTTTACTGCGGTTCTTGTCTTCTTCGTAGAGTTTTTCTAGAGACTCCCATATGTCTCTAGCGATATTCTTCTTAGAATAGGATTCTGCAAGGGAATCCTTCATAGCATTCAAGATAAGCAGCCTGCAAATGCTATTTTTCCTTCTCCACTTGGCCTGAAGTTTAGTAGCCGCAGAGATTGCGACAGCAGACCCAGTATCTGGAACGGTAGGTTCTTCTTCAAGAAGCACGTGATCCATGTCTCTGAGTTGAAGAGTGAGAAAAACCTTTCTCTTCCAGACTTGATAATGCTCTCCATCAAACTTTTCTAATTTACAAAAGTTAGTATTGAGGAGTGAAGCATTAACGTTTTCCATCGTAGCAATAAAGCTTTGAGATTGTTTTTGCCGGGGCACAATTTTTCGATGGAAAACTGAGAATATGAAACAATTATAAAAACAATATTCCAACGCAACACTTCTAGGAAGGTTGCGCAAGTATAACGAAGATCTAAAAAGATATCGTTATGATATTACGAAAATCTAAAAAGATTTCGTAATCACAGCAATCAGATTATAGTACTTCTAAAAAGAAGATACAATCAGAGTTACTGGCAGCAACGAAGAAGGTGACTGGCAAAAGATGGAAGAACTCCTGCTGGGGTGAATGATCACCGTTGCTCAAAGCTTTATTCGCCCTACACGAACAGCTTCCAGGAACCAGCAAGTTCGTCGGAGAACTTGGAACACTCCTGCTCTTCTGACTCCTCGGACGGATACGAACTCCCGTGTAAAAGCAACGCTGGTGCGGCGCCTTTCCTCTCTCTCTCGAAGGCTCCGATCAGAACTGTGTTAAAGAACACGTCTGAATTCTCTGTTTACTTGTGCTAAAGAACACTTCGTAAACTTTCTGGTGGCTTCTCTTTCTATTCTTTTTTTAGCCTTGAGAGAGAGGATGCCTTATATAGGCCCTGCAGCAACTGGTCGGTTGCCACAAAGTTAGGGACGTAGTAATAACCACCCCGAACATGTAGCAACCGCCCAGAACATGCAAACGCACGTTCTGCTGCCAACTGCACACACCCAGTGCTCCTTGCACTTTGTACGACAGAGTGCACACTGAACTGCACACACTGTGCACACTGCGCAACCAGCGCAACCCAGCACAACCCTGCGCAACCCAGCGCAACCCTGCACAACCTGAGCGCGCACCTGGGCAGCGCAACTGGGCTTGCACACCTGGGCTTGCGCAAGTGGCTCGCGCAACTAAAGCGCACTATGTGCCTAGCGACGATGCTGACGTACTAAGTGCAAAGTGCACCAACAAAATGCCACATTACGTCTCATGAGCCATAAGCCCGAGTCCGAGTCCGAGTCGCTAAGCCCCTACGGGGCTTAGCTCCTATGGAAATAAATTTCCCAAGAGAAAAAAGCATGAATGCTTTTATTGTTGATTTTAGCCTTTTTTCCTATTAGAAAAATAACCCCACATGGCAAGCCCATGTGCACCTCCACACCACATGTGCATCTCCAATAATAGCAAAGCTAATATATAGAGATATAAACTCTTTGGCCTATCCGATGTGGGACTAAAGTTTCTAAAGGAAAGGCCAAAACTCCAACAATTTTGTTTTAGAGAGCCCATGCCATTCGAAAAGAAGAACCCAATTCCACCAAGGGGCTGCTCGGTTGTAATGTCTGTTGTTCGTATTACGTATTTTGGAAATACGTGTACGTATTTTCTTGTATCGTTCCTTGTTTAGCTTTCGGCTTGGTTTAATTCTCGGTTCGGGCTGACTTGGTTTGGCCGGCTGGTTGCTTGGTCCATCATGGACCAAGGTGAACCCCCTACCTACCACCAACCCATGATATTTATTTCTCCACCAACCTTCTCTCTCCTCCATAACTCTCATTTATTTCTTCTTCTTCTTCCTTCCTCTCCACAACTCCCCAACCCTTAGGCAAGTACAACTTGCTTCCACAAGAGAACTCATTTTATGGTTCCATTAGCTTCTTCTCATGATTCTAAACCACATTAGAACTTGTCATTTTCCATTTTGAGGCTTTAATTCTTGTAGATCTAGAGTTTTGCTATTTTCGGATTTTTGGTGTTTTGATCTATCAAACTTGCTTGTTTTCAAGTTTTGATGGTTCCATGTTTTAGAGAATTTTATTCTACCCAATTTTGACCTTTAGAAAGTTGGATTCGGACTTGTTTTGACCAAGTTATGAGCATTTGGAGTTTTGGGTTCCATCCATGGAGTTCTTGCTGTTCTTGCCATTTGGAGAAGACAGTGAACAGTGAGCTAGCTTTTTAGCTTATGCCACTGAGCTGTACGCTGCTCTTTAGCGAGCGTACGCTAGCCTTCGTACGCTGCTCTTTAGCGAGCGTACGCTAGCCTTCGTACGCTGCTCTTTAGCGAGCGTACGCTAGCCTTCGTACGCTGCTCTTTAGTGAGCGTACGCTAGCTTTCGTACGCTGGCTCCTTTCGTACGCTAGCTCAGGCGTACGCTGGCTCCTTTCGTATGCTAGCTCAGGCGTACGCTGGCTCCTTTCGTACGCTAGCTCAGGCGTACGCTGGCTCCTTTCGTACGCTAGCTCGGGTATACGGAGTCTTGAGCATACGCTAGCTTGAGCGTACGCTGACCTGTGGCTTGGGTGTGCCCTTGTGTACGCTGACCCTTGCATACGCTTCCCATTGGAAGTGTATGGATTCTTTGGTACGCAGACCTGAGCGTATGCTAGCCTGATGCGTAGCCTGATTACCCTTGATCTTCTATAGCCCTGTATATTGATATTTTATTAGATATTTAACGTCCATTTTATATCCTTACGCCTTTTGTCATGAACTTGATAATCATGGATTTGTTTGATATGTTTGGAAATGACCTGAGCATGACACGATAGTGACCCGTAGTGGTGCACTCCTGACATAATGACATGACATGACCGGATAGTGGCCCGTCGTGGCGCACTCCAGACTCGTACACTTGACATGATAAACCTGACATGTTATATCTTGATAAGCTGTTGCGACGGCTACCTGACATGACATGACCTGTATAAACATCCTGGATACCGTGGGTGATTGTGCTTGTATAAATAAACCAGTCCTGTCTTGTATCATGTCTAGGATGGGACTCCTGAGTACCACGGTCAGGAGTACCTATTGAAATGAACTAGGGACTAATAACTAGATTAATACGTTAGTCATGAAGAGATTTTTCCAGCTACAGGCAATCCCGTTACCTGGGCGCGCCTGGGATTTGTAGCCTGCCGTCGAGTAGGGCACATTTCCAGCACACTGTCATGTGTTGCACCCTTCAAGCTACTTAAGGGTACATGCGTTTCCTGGACGATGTACCCACCTGAATTCAACCCTAATCTTTCGACCTGGGTAACCTGGATGGTCTGCAGGGCTTGTGGCTGTGGAATAATCTCACTGCATCTTGTTAGTAACTAGGACTGTGATAACCCTAGTTAGTTAAAGTATCAAGCCGTAGGTCTTGCTTGGCCGTGAAATGATTGGATGGAGCCTAACAAGTCTAGTCTTGCCCTGATCTTGTTCCAGACTGTTACATGACCAGTATGCTTGTATTTATTTTCTCGATAAATGGTGAGAAACCAAGCTCCGTTCAGACGAAGGGTTACAACCCCGGTCCTTGTTTGGTTTACGGGTTGTAACCTAGCTATCTGAATAGTTCCATGGTTATCTCGTCGTATATCATCCTGGCATGCTTTTCCTTATTTCCAGTTTTACCAGTTATTTATATTTCCTGTCTTTTATTATATTATTTATATTCTTGTGCTGATTGCTGGTTTTTTAGTTCTTAAGTGAAGCTTCCTTTGTGGTACTTGCTCTTTCTGGGATCTGACCCAGCTGGTTTTGTATGGCCAGATTTCGGAGTAGCTCCAGAGGATCTACCGACTTCCCAGCCAGATGGTGACCACTAGACGGAATCCTGGCAATGAGTGGATTATTTTTGGCTCTCCTCACTCTATTGTAAAAATATTCTTTTGAGGCGTTTAGCCGACGAGCACCTGTTTAGCTCGATTGTATTTACTTACTGTCTGCCTACGGGCTGTAACATGATTAACAGATCCTAGGGTTGATCATGTATGACTAAACTCTTGCTAGTCCTCACATTTTGTAACGACTAGCTTCATGATCAGCTGAATATGTAATATTTGGGACGCCTTATTATTGTATATTTAATGATCATACATCTTGTAACTTTTACTTACTTACTTGTGACTGAGACAATAGGCTTGTTCATGACCTTAAGAGACTGCTGGCTTGTAGATAAACCCTCATGTATCTAGACAGCCGTGACCGTATAGCGAGATGGATTTCATTTCATATACGTAGCTGGCTATGTCTGCCCCCGCTCTCCAGTATTCTGGTTCTGGAGCGTGATATGGTTTAAGTGGTGGCCCATGCTGGTCTTGTAAATCAAGATATGTGAGGGTTTACCGAATAGATGTCTCAATCAGTATTCGTCCTTGATCTCTGCTCGTATCTTCTGAATCCCTGGATTCTTGTCCTGATCATATGCTTGTATCGTTGATCTGTCCTGGTCCTTCCTTATTGTTCCCTATGTCGTCTTCTTCAGCGGCATTGTTCGTGGACCTGCCAACCAGCAAGGCGGAGCACCTCCCACGGACCAGGAGCAACCTGGAGATCAAGCCCAGCATTCCGGAGTAGCCTCCAGAGTCGAGCCTATTAGAAAAGAGCCACCAGTTCAGCCAGTTCAGCCAATCGAGCCTGTTGATGGCACTTTGGTAGGGCTCGTCAGGACCTTGATAGCTTCTCAAGATCGTCGTGGAGATGCCTTGCAACAGACAGTGGCGGATGCTTTGACCCGGGGTGGTCATCAGGGTAACAGCGCTGCCAACAGCTTCAAGCGCTTGAACCCTCCATTCTTCGACGGTAGTGAAGATGCTATCGTGGCAGATGCATGGCTTCAGGACACAGAGGTGATTCTAGAAGCAGCCAGGATCCCAGAGAACGAGATGGTGGCCGTTGTGCGCCTACAGTTGTTAGATCTTGCCCGCAGCTGGTGGACAGCGCAGGCCGTTGGATTAGTAGCACCCATTGCTTGGACAGTATTCAGAGAGAGATTCCAGACCAAGTATTTCGATGCCGTGGCTCGGTATGATCTGCAGACGAGGTTTACCAATCTGAAGCAAGGAGGCAGGACGGTCGACGGATATGCGGCCGAGTTTTCCAGACTCAGTCGGTATGCTCCCACTTTGGTGGCCACCGAGTATGATAGAGCCCAGCGATTCCAGCAGGGGCTTCACCTGGAGATTTTGTTGGCAGTTGAACAGTTTGAGCATCAGACTTTTGATGCAGTCTTGAGAGCAGCCCGGAGTCATGAGTATACCTCCCATAGGATTGTGGATAGGGTCAGAGGTCGGAAGAGATCTCACGGTCAGATGAATCAGTCTTCAGCACCGGCCCCGGCAGCCAGGGCCTTGACTATTGGGGCTCCGAGGCGAGCAGCCTCAGTGACGTCGGTTCAGCATTCAACTCCGACGCACCCTCAGCAGCAGCAGCAGAAGCAGAAGCAGTCTTCCGCAGTGGGATGTTCTCATTGTGGGAAGCCAGGTCAT
This sequence comes from Iris pallida, assembly GCA_029216955.1. Taxonomy (NCBI): domain Eukaryota; kingdom Viridiplantae; phylum Streptophyta; class Magnoliopsida; order Asparagales; family Iridaceae; genus Iris; species Iris pallida. The sequence goes on along the minus strand of JANAVB010022397.1, from coordinate 2,432,384 downwards.
GTAGTGGCAGAGTGTCGTAGAGCACAGGGATTGTGTCTGGTTTGTGGAGCAGCAGACCACAGGGTTGGATCCTGCCCGAATAGGGGTGGTTCATCATCGTCCAACCTTTCTAGCTCTTCGATGAGAGGACCAGTACCGGTCCAGCAGCCGCAGTATCCATTGCCGAGGCACTTGCCGCCTCAGTCCCATGTATTCCAGCAGCAACAACCCCAGCAGTATACTCAAGCCCAGGCCTTGAGTCAGAATAGGCAGCGAGGATATTAGCAGAGGGGACCAACACCCCGAGGGCACGGTCAGGCTATGATGTTGACCATGGAGGAAGGATTGGCACCAGGTGAGGTAGTGGCAGGTACTATTCTCGTCAACTCCTTTCCAGCTTCAGCTTTATTTGATTCTGGTGCATCGTATTCTTTTATGTCTGCACGATTCGCGACACGGGTAGGATTGGAGCCCGAGTCATTATCAGTAAGGCTCAATATACTTACTGGTAACGGACTTGTGGGAGTAGATAGAGTATTTTCCTCGTGTCGGATCGTAGTTAGCGGTAGAGAGTTCCCCGCTAGATTGATAGAGTTCCCGATGGCCGATTATGACGTGGTCCTAGGGATGGATTGGTTGAGGAACCAGTATGCTTGGATAGACTGCCATATTGGTAGGGTTATTTTTAGCATTCCAGGAGAGCCAGAGTTTTTATTTTCTCGAGATGAAGTTGAGCCTTCTCCTCCGATATTATGGATGGCAGTAGCAGCAGTTCAGTTGCCCAGGATAGTCGAGGAGTTTCCAGATGTTTTCCCAGAAGAACTTCCAGGTATGCCTCCGGAGCGGGAGATCGAGTTTACTATAGACTTGATTCCCGGGATAGCCCCAGTATCAGAGAGAGTCTACAGGATAGCACCGTCAGAATTGGAGATATTGTACAAGATGATTGAGGAACTCAGAACCAAAGGATTCATTCGTGCTAGTGGATCGCCTTGGGGAGCCCCGATGCTTCTTGTGAAAAAGAAGGATGGTACGTCCAGGTTATGTGTTGATTATCGTACCTTGAACTCAGTGACAATCAAGAACAGATACCCTCTTCCGAGGATAGATGACTTGTTTGATCAACTCAAAGGGGCATCAGTATTCTCGAAGATTGATTTGCGCTCAGGTTATCATCAGATCAGAGTCAGAGAGCAGGACATCCCGAAGACGGCTTTTAGATCGAGATATGGGCATTGGGAGTTCCTTGTTATGCCTTTTGGAGCAACCAATGCGCCGACAGTATTCATGGACCTCATGAATCGCGTCTTCATGCCTTACTTGGATCAGTTTGTGATCGTGTTCTTGGATGACATTCTGGTCTACAGCAAGAGTGAGGCGGAGCATGAGCAGCATCTCCGTATAGTTCTTCAGATCCTCAGAGAGCACCAGTTATATGCCAAGTTTAGTAAATACGAGTTCTGGCTCGATCGCATTTCGTACTTGGGTCATATCATCACTCGAGGAGGAGTAGAAGTGGATCCCCAGAAGATTGTGGCTATTGAGTCATGGCCAGTGCCCAGCACAGTTGCAGAGGTTCGTAGTTTCCTCGGATTGGCTGGCTACTACCGGCGGTTTGTTTCGGATTTTGCTCGAATTTTAGCGCCATTGACCCAGTTGACCCGCAAGGATGCGCAGTTTGCTTGGACAGCAGAGTGTCAGAGTTCTTTTGAGCAGTTGAAGCGAGGCCTGATAACAGCTCCTCTTCTCACGCTTCCAGATGGGACCGGAGGATTCTCAGTGTACTGTGATGCTTCAGGCAGAGGTTTAGGATGTGTTCTGATGCAGCATGGGAAGGTAATAGCTTATGCGTCACGACAACTTCGTGATCATGAGAGAAATTACCTAACCCATGACTTGGAGCTGGCAGCAGTGGTGTTTGCACTTAAGTTGTGGAGGCACTACTTGTATAGAGACAGGGTGGAGATTTTCACCGACCACAAGAGCCTGAAGTATGTTTTCACCTAGAAGGATCTTAACATGCGTCAGAGAAGGTGGCTGGAGCTTCATGTGGATTATGATGTCCACCTGCAGTATCATCCTGGGAAGGCCAATGTCGTAGCAGATGCATTGAGCAGGAGAGCCGGAGCTTATTTCCTAACAGCGCAACCAGAGCTGTTAGCAGATCTTCAGAAAATAGATATTGAAGTTGTTCTCCCTTCCAGTGTGGCCTTGATGGCCAGTATGCAAGTTCAGTCCACTATAGTCGAGAGGATCCGGATGGCGCAGTCGGCAGATTCTAAGCTTCAGCGACTCAGAGCAGAGTGTGAAGCAGGACGAAGACCAGAGTTATATATTCATGAGGATGGTACACTTAGGCATGGTAAGCGTCTTTGTGTACCCAGTGGAGATATCAGACATGAGATCATGTCAGAGGCGCACAGTTCTCAGTATTCCATCCATCCTGGCAGTACGAAGATGTACCGTGATATCCGTCAGCACTTCTGGTGGAATGGCATGAAGCAGGAGATAGCTCGGTTTGTCTTTCGGTGTTTGGTTTGCCAACAGGTTAAGGTCGAACATCAGAGACCGGTTGGACTTCTTCAGCCCTTACCGATTCCAGAATGGAAGTGGGAGCATGTGACCATGGATTTCGTGACTGGATTACCTAGATCCCCAGCTAGTAGAGATGCTATTTGGGTCATTGTGGATAGGCTTACCAAGGTAGCGCACTTTCTTCCGTTTAGAGTTGGTCAGTCGACGGCTCAGCTAGCGAAGATGTACCTCAGACAGATTGTCAGATTGCACGGAGTGCCAGTCAGTATCACCTCGGACCGAGATTCAAGATTTACGTCGCACTTTTGGCGTTTCTTGCAAGAGAGTTTGGGGACTCATCTCCAGTTCAGTTCAGCATATCACCCGCAGACAGATGGCCAGTCGGAGCGCACGATCCAGACTCTTGAAGACATGTTGCGGTCTTGCACACTTGACTTTGGTGGTTCATAGGAAGATCATTTGTACCTGGTGGAATTCTCATACAACAACAGTTTCCAGGCCAGTATCCAGATGGTACCGTTCGAGGCACTGTATGGTAGGAAGTACAGATCCCCGCTAGCCTGGGATGATGTTGGAGAAAGGCAGATGCTTGGTCCAGAAATGATTGCTCAGACCGTTGAAGTAGTCAGGCGAGTCAGAGATCACCTTCGAGTTGCCCAAGATCGCCAGCGTCATTGGGCGGATTCTCATCGGCGCCCTCTCGAGTTTTCGGTCGGCGATCATGTATTCCTGAGGATTTTGCCTAACCGTGGCGTCATTCGTTTCGGCGTGTAGGGAAAGCTTAGTCCTAGGTATATAGGGTCGTTCGACATTCTGGAGCGAGTAGGAGGTGTATCCTATCGTCTCGCTCTTCCACCGTCGTTAAGCGAGGTGCATGACGTGTTCCATGTATCCCAATTACAACGGTATATCCCGGACCCGAGCCACATCCTGGATCATTCGGAATTGGTTGTTGGTACCAACCTTTCGTATGAGGAGAGGCCCGTGTCTATATTGGATCGAAGAGAGAAGATCCTCAAGAACAAGACTATCAAGTTAGTCCGAGTTGCTTGGGGTCATCACTCTTTGGGGGAGTCAACGTGGGAGCGTGAGGATGATATCCGATTACTATATCCCGACTTATTTGACTCGTGAGGTATAATGTCTTTCTTATGCCTCATGCCATCAATTCCTTGCTTGCATGATTGATTGATTGCCTAGTATAGCTTGCTTGTTATTAGTGTAGCTTGTTCTTGCCCCTCTAGCCCCTTGATTAAATTCTGAGGACGGAATTCTTTTAAGGTGGGTAGAGTTGTAATGCTTGTTGTTCGTATTACGTATTTTGGAAATACGTGTACGTATTTTCTTGTATCGTTCCTTGTTTAGCTTTCGGTTTGGTTTAATTCTCGGTTCGGGCTGACTTGGTTTGGCCGGCTGGTTGCTTGGTCCATTATGGGCCAAGGTGAACCCCCTACCTACCACCAACCCATGATATTTATTTCCCCACCAACCTTCTCTCTCCTCCATAACTCTTATTTATTTCTTCTTCTTCTTCCTTCCTCTCCACAACTCCCCAACCCTTAGGCAAGTGCAACTTGCTTCCACAAGAGAACTCATTTTATGGTTCCATTAGCTTCTTCTCATGATTCTAAACCACATTAGAACTTATCATTTTCCATTTTGAGGCTTTAATTCTTGTAGATCTAGAGTTTTGCTATTTTTGGATTTTTTGTGTTTTGATCTATCAAACTTGCTTGTTTTCAAGTTTTGATGGTTCCATGTTTTAGAGAATTTTATTCTACCCAATTTTGACCTTTGGAAAGTTGGATTCGGACTTGTTTTGACCAAGTTATGAGCATTTGGAGTTTTGGGTTCCATCCATGGAGTTCTTGCTGTTCTTGCCATTTAGAGAAGACAGTGAACAGTGAGCTAGCTTTTTAGCTTATGCCACTGAGCTGTACGCTGCTCTTTAGCGAGCGTACGCTAGCCTTCGTACGTTGCTCTTTAGCGAGCGTACGCTAGCCTTCGTACGCTGCTCTTTAGCGAGCGTACGCTAGCCTTCGTACGCTGCTCTTTAGCGAGCGTACGCTAGCCTTCGTACGCTGCTCTTTAGTGAGCGTACGCTAGCCTTCGTACGCTGCTCTTTAGTGAGCGTACGCTAGCTTTCGTACGCTGGCTCCTTTCGTACGCTAGCTCAGGCGTACGCTGGCTCCTTTCGTACGCAAGCTCAGACGTACGCTGGCTCCTTTCGTACGCTAGCTCAGGCGTACGCTGGCTCCTTTCGTACGCTAGCTCGGGCGTACACAGTCTTGAGCATACGCTAGCTTGAGCGTATGCTGACCTGTGGCTTGGGCGTGCCCTTGTGTACGCTGACCCTTGCATACGCTTCCCATTGGAAGTGTATGGATCCTTTGGTACGCAGACCTGAGCGTACGCTAGTCTGATGCGTAGCCTGATTACCCTTGATCTTCTATAGCCCTGTATATTGATATTTTATTAGATATTTAACGTCCATTTTATATCCTTACGCCTTTTGTCATGAACTTGATAATCATGGATTTGTTTGATATGTTTGGAAATGACCTGAGCATGACACGATAGTGACCCGTAGTGGTGCACTCCTGACATAATGACATGACATGACCGGATAGTGGCCCGTCGTGGCGCACTCCAGACTCGTACACTTGACATGATAAACCTGACATGTTATATCTTGATAAGCTGTTGCGACGGCTACCTGACATGACATGACCTGTATAAACATCCTGGATACCGTGGGTGATTGTGCTTGTATAAATAAACCAGTCCTGTCTTGCATCATGTCTAGGATGGGACTCCTGAGTACCACGGTCAGGAGTACCTATTGAAATGAACTAGGGACTAATAACTAGATTAATACGTTAGTCATGAAGAGATTTTTCCAGCTACATGCAATCCCGTTACCTGGGCGTGCCTGGGATCTGTAGCCTGCCGTCGAGTAGGGCACATTTCCAGCACACTGTCATGTGTTGCACCCTTCAAGCTACTTAAGGGTACATGCGTTTCCTGGATGATGTACCCACCTGAATTCAACCCTAATCTTTCGACCTGGGTAACCTGGATGGTCTGCAGGGCTTGTGGCTGTGGAATAATCTCACTGCATCTTGTTAGTAACTAGGACTGTGATAACCCTAGTTAGTTAAAGTATCAAGCCGTAGGTCTTGCTTGGCCGTGAAATAATTGGATGGAGCCTAACAAGTCTAGTCTTGCCCTGATCTTGTTCCAGACTGTTACATGACCAGCATGCTTGTATTTATTTTCTCGATAAATGGTGAGAAACCAAGCTCCGTTCAGACGAAGGGTTACAACCCCGGTCCTTGTTTGGTTTACGGGTTGTAACCTAGCTATCTGAATAGTTCCATGGTTATCTCGTCGTATATCATCCTGGCATGCTTTTTCTTATTTCCAGTTTTACCAGTTATTTATATTTTCTGTCTTTTATTATATTATTTATATTCTTGTGCTGATTGCTGGTTTTTTAGTTCTTAAGTGAAGCTTCCTTTGTGGCACTTGCTCTTTCTGGGATCTGACCCAGCTGGTTTTGTATGGCCAGATTTTGGAGTAGCTCCAGAGGATCTACCGACTTTCCAGCCAGATGGTGACCACTAGACGGAACCCTGGCAACGAGTGGGTTATTTTTGGCTCTCCTCACTCTATTGTAAAAATATTCTTTTGAGGCGTTTAGCCGACGAGCACCTGTTTAGCTCGATTGTATTTACTTACTGTCTGCCTACGGGCTGTAACATGATTAACAGATCCTAGGGTTGATCATGTATGACTAAACTCTTGCTAGTCCTCACATTTTGTAACGACTAGCTTCATGATCAGCTGAATATGTAATATTTGGGATGCCTTATTATTGTATATTTAATGATCATACATCTTGTAACTTTTACTTACTTACTTGTGATTGAGACAATAGGCTTGTTCATGACCTTAAGAGACTGCTGGCTTGTAGATAAATCCTCATGTATCTAGACAGCCGTGACCGTATAGCGAGATGGATTCCATTTCATATACGTAGCTGGCTATGTCTGCCCCCGCTCTCCAGTATTCTGGTTCTGGGGCGTGACATCGGTTCGTTGGAAGTGGTATGGATTTGGTTTTTTTTTAAAATGCCCTAAACTTTCTATACTTCACCTTTTGGTTCCAACTTTGAATGTTTTAAAAAAATGTGAATTGATCATTCTTAGTTCATGTCCCCCATTTATTCTTCACTTTCACCTCCGTCTGTTTTCGGTTGAAACTCGCTGGAAAAAAGAGAGAATGGGACACTTTCCAACAAAAATTTTGGAAGAAGATATGGAGTTTCCTCCTGCAAGTTCCATGTGCTTTGCCAACCACTCTCCAGATTACAATCACCCCAACCGTCTCTCCCGCCTTCTCCACTGTAAAAAAATTTCCTGCAAAATTTTCCTCTTTTTCGACATATGTTCTTCTTATGATAGATCTATAGGTTTCGGCCATATATCTACTACTTTTTTACTCGATTTCGACTTTCTTTGTCAGTTTTGACAATGGGTGTAGAAGATCATTTTGGAGTATCAATTTTGGCTTCGATTTCGATAGATCTATAGGTTTCGACAATAGATCTACTATTTTTCTACCTAATCTCGAATTTTCGAAATTGAATATGCTGCGAATTGGATAGATCTATTGGTTTTGAGCACAGGTATAATTTTTTATGAAGATTTTGTTACACATGTTAAATTGTTAGGCTTGCTATAGACATGTTTAGAGCATAGGTATATTTATAGTTCATAGGAAAATTTTAGATCATAGGAAAAGTTTAGGAGCAACTGTTTTACAAATCCTCTATCAAATAAATTATAGAGAAAAAATTGACATAGGATAAATTTATTTCATAGTTATTTTTTAGATAATGTGTATTTTTGGTACTGTTTTTACATATTTGTGTAAGATATATTATAGATATGCTCTGTAAAATTTTGTAATGAGCATAGGTAAATTTAAATTTATCGAAATGTTTTGTCTTGTAGATGGATGTTTGTAACCCTAACGTTCCGTTATATGTTTGTTGAAATGTAGATGGAAATGTAAGAGAGATTTAGACAATGATGAGAAAATATGAGTCTAAATCACTACACATGGCGATGATGAGAAGAATTATAATTTCTTGGAGTCATATGGAGTATGTACCTTCAAAACACAAGCTTTGTGATTGATGGCAGCCCCTTGCACTTTTACGAAATGCCCGAAGGTTGTCAACGTATTCGTTTTTATTCCCATGAGGACTATAAGCTTTGCGATTGATGGCTCCCCCTCTCACATTTATGAAATAGCCAGAGGTAGTCAACGTATTATCTTAATTTGATTTAGACAATGATAAGTAGGGTGAATATTCTGAGTCGAAAACAAACATATGGTAATGATGGCTGAGTAGGGTAACTTCTTTGAGCCATGTATTTTTGTCCATTCACACCCAACCTATGTATTCTGCAGAAGGGTGACGCCTACTCAGTAGGGTGACTATTGTGAGTATTTGTAGCTTTAGTATTATGTAGTATCTTTGAGTATTAGTTGGTATTTGTAGTTTTATGTATTTTGTAGTATTCTGCAGTATCTATGAGTATCAGTTGGCAATAAAAGCTTCAGTATATCTGCAGTAAATATGAATATTCTATAGTATCGATTTGGAAAATGAGAGTATTTTGCAGTTTCTTTTTATGCAGTTTTGAGTACCACAAGTTTTCTTCCTGTGCAGTTTTATTCTGTGCATATTTGAGTTCACAGTTGAGTATCAGTTTACATATGACAGTTCTTTTGGGCTATGTTGGCTAAGTGAGTGTCAATTTTTAATTTATGGGTTGGGCAATATCAGTTTGGAATAGTATCAATTGGTCGGCTATGTTGGGTTAGTATCAATTTTTTGAGTATCAGTATATTACTTTCTTTCTCTAATACTGCTTTTTGTTTCATTTAGCTTTGGTTGTTTTTGTTTGATTTCTTGTATTTTTGTGTTATGTGTCATGTGTTCTATGATACTTATTTCTAGTCCACTTTACAACTTCTTATTTCATGCTGGTTTTGTGTAAGATGTAATGCCTACACATTGTACTTGGATCCATCTTATATCAAAGTGTTCTTTCCTCATGTTCATGAGTGATATTCTACTTATTCTCATTCATGGATCCGTGCCACCAGTTTTTTAAGTCTTCATTTTGAAAGGCTACTGGAATTCATAGTGCTGCATTTTATTTTTTGATACTCACATGTATTCTTTTTGGTGGTTTGTGTTATTTACTACTCTGTATTTTATATAGTCAAGAATGTAAATTGTCACTCCCGTTTTCCGTTATATGTATTTTTAGTATATGTGTATAGAATTCTAACTTTTGTCAGGTGACCCGTATTTTGACTTGTCTTGCTTAGCCTAGTCTTGGTTTAATCTTGCCTTGGTTTAATTCGGTTTGGTTCGACTTGGCTTGGCTTGGTTTGTTTTGGTTTGAGATGAGAAGGATTTTTATAAAAACCAACTCCTCTCTCTTTCCTCCATTATTTTCTCATTAGTTCATCTTCTTCATTTACTCCTCCCACCTACCAAGCCCTAGTCAAGTGAAACTTGCTTCATGATGGATCTTAAATTTTATTGTTCTATTGTCTTCCTTGCTTGATTCTAAGCCTCTTTAGAACTTGGAGATTTTGGTTTTGATGGTTACGTTTTTGTAGATCTAAGTTTATAGTTTTTTGGTTTTTCTTGGTTTTGAACTCTTAAACTTTGTTATTTTTCGAAAACTAATGGTTACGTGTTGTGGGGAATTCAATTCTATCCAATTTTGGCTTTTGAACTGCTTGATTTCGACTTCATATGAAGAAGTTATGTCATTTTCGTGTTCATGGGTTCCCCACACCTTTTGGTGTTGTCGGAACGATGAACAGTATCGCGCGCAGCGTTCTCGCTGCGGGCCGTGCTTGCGCGCACCTTTCGTCGTGGGCATTTTTGTTTGCGCGCGCAGCGAACCTTGCATGCCGTGCGCCCGTGCGATTTTCTCTCGCGCGCCCGTGCGCCGTGCTTGCGTGCACCTTGCGCCGTGGCCATTTTTGGCCACGCATGCAGTGCAACTTGCGTGCCGCACGTGCGTGCGATTTTCTTTCTCGTGCCCACTCGCCGTGCTTGCACGCACCTTGCGCCGCAGGCAGTTTTGCCCGCGCGAAGACTTGCACGCCGTGCGCAGACTTGCGCGCCGCGCGCCCGATGAATATTTATCCCAAATAACCTGTTCATCAGGTTGGATTTTGTACCTCCAATAATGCTATTTAGAGGACTATTAATTATTCTTTCGTCGATATAGACGACTAGTATGGGCGTGTCTATTCCTGTTCGGAATAAACCTGTTATTTTCAATTGTATCAACCTAATATGGAGATATCTCATTCTTGGGTACTTCTTTTTTAATTTTTCAACGCCTCTTAACTCAATATTTCCTTGCATTCTTTCAAATACATAGGTATGTTTGTTTAAAAACCTCGACTGGAATGAGATAGGTTTATAAACCTCTTTCTTGTCAGAGTGAGGAATTGCTTCTTTTAGCTTTTCCAGATCTTCATCTGTGATTTCAAATTGTTCGCCCTCACTTTGCATAAGGCTTGAATTTGAGGTTTCCTCTGATGTGAGTCTATTCATAAATATTGTGAACTCATAGTAAGGCTCATTAGGGTCATTCCTATTTGAACTACTACTAGAACACAGTTGAGGAATTACCCTCTGGGGAAGAGATTCTTCAACAATTGGTAGATCCTCATATTTATGAATAACTAATAACCCAATGGGGTCACCTCTGTGAATTGTGTAATCACCTTCATAAACCGTATTTTTAGCAGTGATAGATATATTATGGCTTGACACAGGTTCAATAAACCCTTGTGTGAAAATTATTCCTTTATTTGTGTGTAACGGAACACTATGGATAATACCGTATCCGATAGGTATAAGTATCCTCATTCCGAGAAATATCTAAAATTATTCCTTTATTTATCCCCATAATAAAACTGCAAATCTATTATAGGGGAGTAGGTAGTGAGGGGGGATGTTCGTCGCGTGCCACAATCCCGTGCACACGAGGGGTGCACGGCGCGTCGAACGGCTGCATGCACGCGGCCATCCAACGAGCGCGCGCTAGCAAAATTTGTGTGCGCGATGATTCGCGACGTTTTCTATCGTGTGGCAGTTTCTGCCCACGGTGTGGGCCTGACAGGCTCTATCGGCGAGCACGGGCGCGGCCTACGGCGGCGCACGAAAAATGACAAGCTCCTTGAGCACTTTGGTCCCCCGGAATCATCCCCACAATAAAACTGCAAATCTATTATAGGGGAGTAGGTGCTAATCGCAGAGGATTTTTCCGCGCGGGCAGTTATGCTCGCGCACGTAGCACAACTTGTGTGCCATGCACCCACGCGATTTTCTGCCGCGTGCCTGCGCACCGTGCTTGCGCGCACCTTGCGCTGTAGGCAGTTTTGCTTGCACGGACAGTGCATTTTGCGTACAGTGCACAGACCGCACGTCGTACATGCGCGTAGCGTGCGCCGTGGGCGGTTTTGCCCGTGCGCCCAGTGCCCGCATGCGCAGATCACTCTAAATGACTATTTTTTTCCTGTTTAAGCTATTTTCTAGCTAAAATCTTGAAAAAGTCAAAGCATGAAAGTTGTAGATCTTTGTCTTGGCTTCAAGAATCTTCCGGTCTCACTTTAATCAGAGTTCATATGTGACTTATAGTTTCAATCACACATAGGTGTTCTCGATCTTCTTTGCGTGTTTTCTATACTTGGCCTAAATTGTGACGACCCGACTTGACACTTGATAGTCTTGAGATAGTAACTTGAACTTGACTTGAACATGATAATATGAACCCGTCTTGATAGCTCTTGATTGTGGCCCGTCGGGGTGCACTCCAGACAAGTACTCTTGACATGACAAGTAAACCTGACATGATATGTATAATCTTGATTGTTGTTGCGACGGCTATTTCTGTCTTGCTAGTGTAACTCTTGCCTTGATCGCGTGGTTGATTGAGCCTGTACAAGCTACATGTCTTGTCTTGTATTATGTCTAGGACATGGATTCCTAGTTACCACGGTCAGGGATTCATAACGAATCTGACTAGGTTAATGACTAGATTGATCAAGTAGTTCATATAGAGAGATTTTTTAGTTACAGGCGATCCCGTTATTTCGGTCACACCTGTGTACTTGTAGCCTACCGACGAGTAGGGCGCATTTCCAGCACACTGTCATGTGTTGCACTTCTTGAATCATAAGCACCAACGTACACCATTCATCTTGATAAATCTTGTAACTCTTGTAACTCTTGTAACCTCGCCTGGATAACCTGGATAGTCTACAGGGCTTGTGACTGCGAAAACATCTCATTGCATCTGTAGATGCATGAAAATTTTAACATTTCAAGTCAAAAAGAATCTATGCGCCCAAGCCAGGAATGAGCTATGCGCCCAAGCCAGGAATGAGCTATGCACCCAAGTCAGATACTGCTATACGTCCAAGCTAGAGAGTGGCAGACACTCATAGAGCAAAGTCTATGCGCCCATCCCTATGCACCCACAGCAAAGCCTATGCACCCACATGGCTCCTCCAGAGGGGGCGCATAGCCCTATTCCAACCTATGCGCCCAAGTCAAGATAGATCCACGACTCGGTCAACATCCAGACCAATCGTGGACCGAAGCATACAGCCACGTCAGCCTCCACGAGCAGTTGTGCACCAAAGCATGCAGCCACGTCAACCCCACGATCAACCCACGATCATGCAGCCTTTATGTGCCTACACCTTATGTACCCAAAGGAAGTCTATGTGCCCATATGGAAAATCAGTGTATTTTCCCCTGTAGGCGCATAATAGCTGTTTCAGTGCAAAATGACTATAAATAGGGGTCTCATACCTCTTCAAAAACACAGAACGAAGAGCATTTCAAGAGCCAAATTGTCGTCCTTCTTGCCAGTGAGCCGCGAGTTAGCAATTTTCTTAGATTTTCTTCCACTTTTGTAAATCGGAGTGTCAATAGAGTAAAGGAGCAACTGCCGCTCGATCTCCATCGTCCCATTCCTCAGAATTCTTTTTGTACTCGGGGATCCTCAGTGCAGGATCTCTCAGGCGTACTCAATTTGTGGTACCTTGCGCCAATAAGAAAAGACAATGCTTCTTCTTCTTTTTTGTGTGTGTCCACAAAAATAGCAACTCTGCTGGGGACTACCTTTTCCTCTGACGAGAAGGTGGTGACAATTTGATATCGATAAAGTGGGGAGCACTCAGAAGATGTTGATCGCGAAGTTTGATTATCAGGCGTTTGAAGAGATGCTCTCGAGGGACGGCTCTACTTTCTCGAAATTAATGAAGCGAAACAAGTCTCGCAAGACTTGGCTTCCGAAGGCTTGTGCTGCATATCCTGCCAGTGTAGTAGAAGATATGCAACCGAAAGAGAACTCCATCATGGGGGCGCATAATCCTTCCACGACAGCTCCCAACGTGAAGAGGACGCATACCATTCCAGGCTCTACTAGCCCAGCGACTTCCCTCTTATGCAATCAACAACAGATGGTTCAACACTCGAGACTTGGCAAAGAAAAATACTACGATGCCAAGAATCGAAGTGTTCAACGCTCTGGACAAACTCACCGAGGCTCGCAAACGAAGAAGGCAAAATTGGGAGAAAACAATACTATTTTCCAAAGCATGTGCCCAGAGTTATACGCTCAAGGCAGTATGTTGGCGCATAACTCCAGCCAGAGGACTTCTGTCTTCGACAGGTTATACGCCCAGGGCCATGCGCCTAGAGCTATGCGCCCAGGCTCTGATGACCTAGAGCCATGCGCCTAGAGCTATGCGCCCAGGCTCTGATGACCCGTTCTATGTGCCCGCATCCAGAAGGGCCAGGCATGCTGCCAGGACTTCAGAAAACATGCGCCCAAGGGCATGCTCTAGGGTCTATGCTCCCACAGCAAAAAGACAGGCCCCAACGCATATATCACAGGGCTGTCTTCAAGGTCATCACAGAATTTAGGTGTGGGGGTTGCTTCTGTACATGAACTAAGTCCAGATGTACCAACTTCCCTTATAAACCCATATGCAAAGCTCGGCGATGCATGTGACATGGGTTTTAAGAAAAACTCCATTCTGCCGATTTACGCGACATGATAAATCATAAGCGTAAAGCGAGGGAGGATACTGCAATTCATTATGTACATCCGTGCACCAGTATTGTCATCAACTGTTGCTGCTCCAAAGAAATGAAGGCGCCTTCGAGGCAGTCCGTGTTTCGACGACTGCAGCGCTCTGATGATGAAAAGCCTTTATGTGTTTCATCCAACATGGCTTCATGGGGTCCTCCTTACGGGAGCCCCAATCAAAGAAGGAGGACCATTAACCCAACATTTTCTCTCAGTCCCGCGAACAGAAGGAGAAGAAGTCTGCCATCAAATAGCCAGCGAGCTGTTACATCTGAAGGAGTCTATATGGGTACTCGGTCAAGGATGAGATTCCTTATAGATGGCGAGGACTTTCAAGCCGGGAGTGATGATCCTTCAGCTGGGGGTAGTATTCCCTCAGAATTTGAAGCAAACGACCTTCACACCGGAGGTAGCCTTCCAGATGACGATGATCTCTTCGAGTTCGACGGTGACTATCTACCTCCCCTACCTGAAGACGAGGGTCCTTTCAACTCAGAGCAGACAGTTTCAGCACCAGTTGTACCGTCTTCTCTATTCATCCTCGCATGCTATCTACGTACATGGCGGATGGAGAGAGACCCGAAGAAGCGAGTGATCAGACCAACAAGCGGCTAGAAAGTCTTGAAACAACATTTTCCAAGATCACTGATATGCTTACCAGTATCATGGCAGTCCAAACTGCTGGGGCTGTTCCTCTACCTCAATCGAACATTTCAGCACACGCTAGTCCGGCTCACAGCAACAACCCTCCTTCACTACAAAAGGAGTATCATTCCGTTGCGCCTCCTCCAAATCCCGTAAATGCTGAGGGTGGTCCTTCACCAATAACGCTTGACGACCGTACAACAGCTGTTTCTCAATATCTGCTCAATCAACAGGATGCAATTGATTCTCTTGTTGCCCATCTCGATACCATCTCATACAAAGACAAGCTTCAGAAGATGGGGATATCTTAACCTTATCCTCCTGAATGGGAGAATGCTACTTGCCCTCTTAACTACAAGCCACTGATGCTAAATTCGTTTGACGGGATGACTTCTCCTCGCCAACATATGACATACTTTAACATACAGACTCTGCACTTACCAAAGGATGATCCGTTCTTGTCAAAGCTATTTATCAGCACCTTGCAGAGGGTAGCTTTTGAATGGTTCTGCAGTCTGCCTGACGGTTGTATTAACTCCTTTAAAGACTTGGAAAGGTTATTCCTTAACAGGTTTTATGTGAGTGGCAAGCATGTTAGTATGTCCACCCTCATCGAGACCAAGCAAAGGAGGAGTGAGTCTGTTATTGCTTTCATCGAACGCTTCAGGCGACTAGCTTTGAAGATGCCCTTTGGTATACCCGACTCAGAACTTATGGATACTTGTCGAAGATGATGTTATTACTATTTTTCACACACTGATGAAGGATAATAAACTGACATTGCCTCCACCACGGCATCCTACGGAGGCAAACCAACTCAACGATCCCAAGTACTGTCTTTATCATCAGTACGTGCACCATCCTACCATAGATTGCATCGTTCTGAAGAAGATACAACAGCAACCATGTTATCAACCTCGAAGCTGAAGACAAGGTTGTATCTTCTAACATGATCTCTCTTCAATTTGGTGAATTTTCTCCCACAGAAGTACCAGACGGCGTAGTCCCAATCCCCAAGGCAGTAACAGAAGTCGTTAACCTGCCGCCAGCTTGCGACTCAACGTCAACATTGGTGCCACTCACGACAGAACGTGGTAAGATCATGTGGGTCCATCCAGAACTTGTGCAAGAAATAACGTAGGGCGTGGTGTATTCCAAAGCAAAGAGGGGCAAGAAATATAAATCATGCCATATGGTGTCTTCCCCCATTTACGAAGTTCTATCTGACGAGACACTATCTGGGAAGACTTACCTACGGACTTATGACCCCGTAAAAGAAGACGCAGTACCTTCTCCAGCTTCTGCTGCCCCCACATGTTCAGAAGCTGGTCCATCTAAGTCTTCAACTAACAACAAAGCTAAGCAGAAGGAGACGCGATTTGATAAGTCTCTGAAGGCACCAACTCCTGAAGGCATGGATCGGCCTTCCAACTTTGACATACTAGCACAGCTGGCTAATACACCTGCCAGGTTGTCTTTGTTCGATCTACTGCGACTCTCCAAAAAGACATGAAAAGCTTTAAGTGAGGCATTACGACATGCCGACTCTTATCTCGCTGAAGTCAAAGCCCCCGCTGAAGATCATGTCTCCTGTCCTCACTGTCATAGCACTATGGAAGTGGTGCCCAACATCACCTTTTTGACAGAAGGATATGCTACTAAAATACAACCGCCATGATAGACCTCTGTACTATACAGGATATATCAGGGCGATTAAAGTAGATCGGATGCATATCGATCCAGGTTCCTCCCTCAGCATCATCCCTAGAAATTTACTCCAAATTCTAGGGATCCCTCTGCACAAGCTGTCTGCAACCAATACAACTATCATGGCTTTTAATGCTGGGAGAAGTCACCCGTTGGGCAAGATTCGTCTCAAGTGCCAGATTGGTGATCTTCGAATAGAGGTTTCTTGCTATGTAATCGATGCCAATATATCCTACAACGTCTTGTTGGGACGTCCATGGACAAACGAGAACATGATCATTCCTTATACCATTCACCAGTGCTTCAAGTACGTTAACTGTGATGGCATTGTGAAGACGGAGTTTGCCGATGTCGATCCTTTTAAAGGTATTGAAGCCTACTATGGAGATTCGGTACTTTATCAATCTCCGCCTCCCAAGGGTGACGACAACGAAGCTGACGATGAAGCTGAAGTTCATTCATCCGCCAGTGATGGTCTCCTGGTTATCCGAGTCAAAGGACGTACTACTCCAAAAAGTACTCCAAAGCCTCTCACAATCCGGGTCAAAAAAAGAATCCTGATATTGTCAAACCATTGACCATCACTCTCCGCAAAACGACTCGGGTGAAACCTACTGAAGTCCGTCCTCCCAATCTTGATGAGTTACCCTACGTGGTAAACTTAATCAAGTCTGTGACTCCTATTCCGGATAATGATCTCCTCAATGAGTACATCAATACTCAAAATAATGTACCTTCAGTGGATGATGTTATCCCTGAAGAAGAACTTACATATTTTCTAAGTAAAGGTTTATCTTTCAATTACTCTGATGTCTACCAATCTGTAAACTAGTACATAAATACGTTGTATGCCCTAGAGCACGGCATAGGACCACATCTCTGCATGTCGGTCACGACGCCTCGTCTATGGGAAAAAGTCTGGCCAGAAGATATCTACTACTTCATCGTTCCAGCTAGAAAGAAGGGTGAAGAATTGATCATCTTTGGTCGAATAATTGGCGAAAGAAAGTTCGTCCTAGACTTTACTCCTCCCAATTGTAACGCTGAAGCTGACTATGATTATGGAAAAATGTAACTTTACCGATATAGTTGGTAGGCCAAGAATATCATCCAGAACATGGGATATGATATAAAAAGCGATCAGGGACTAAACTACGATCAAGGACGACGATTGCCAATACGTCACTTTGCTCCTTCCGACAAACCCGAGAACTATTATAAACAAAACGGTATTAGTTTGGGTTATGTTACTCCTCCAATAACTTCTGAAGGATCAGACGTCGAAGTGGATCGTTGTTCTCATTCTTCTGATTCCTGCCTCTAGGATTTAGATTCCAGTATTGGAGACATGCTCAAAGCAACTTTGTCCGTCAACATGGTGTCAGTTGACCAAATTGTAGACGATGTCCAATCAATCAAGCTTGAACAATGGGCTCAAAAGATGGACACCAGGTGGGAGTTATGTTTCGAACAACGTGAACCACCTACTGAAGACGAAGTCGTCCAAGTTAATTTAGGAGATGAATCATCTTTTAAATCAATCTTTATCAGCAAAAGCCTGTCTGGTGAAGAGCGATAATCTCTTATACAGCTTATAAGAGAATACATTGACGTCTTTGCATGGAGCTATGAAGACATAACAGGCTTAGACCCTAAAGTTGCTATGCACCGTCTAAATATCTCGTCTAAATCTAAGCCAGTGAAGCAGCAGCAACGACGGTTCCGACCAGATATCATGGAGGCCATCGAGAGTAAATTCAAGAAGCTTATTTCAAGTGGATTCATTCACGAGGAACAACACCCTGACTGGCTCGCTAACATTGTTCCAGTCATAAAAAAGAACGGTAAAGTTCGAGTCTATATCGACTACCGTGATTTAAACTCTGCATGCCCAAAAGATGAATTCCCTCTATCGATCACCGACATAATGATCGACAATACCTGCGACTTCGAGCGGATGTCCTTCATGGATGGGTTCTCAGGCTACAACCAGATCAAGATGTTCCCCGACGATGAGAAACATTCATCTTTTTGAAGACCGTTGGGGGTATACTGCTATACGGTGATGCCCTTCGGATTGAAAAATACAGGGGCGATATACCAGCAAGCTATGAACACAATTTTTTATGATCATTTGCAAAAAATAGTGGAATGCTACGTAGATGATATCGCAGTTAAAAGTCGTCTCAAGGGCAACCACCTCCAAGATTTGAGAACGATGTTCGAACTAATGCGTACACATCAACTCAAGATGAATCCAAACAAGTCTTTTCTGGGAGTCTCCAGCGGCAAGTTCCTTGGTTTTGTTATCACTTCAAAGGGTATACATCTTGACCCAGAGAAAGCGAAAGCTATCCTCGATATGCGTTCTCCTATAAATCTCAAAGAGCTATACGGACTTCACGGAAGGTTAGCCTACATCAGACGATTTATTTCAAATCTTTCTGGAATGTGTCAACCGTTTACTTAGCTCATGAAGAAAGGAGTATCTTTCATCTGGACTGAACAATGTCAACACGCATTTGACGACATCAAGAAGTATCTCACAAGTCCTCCAGTATTGGTGGCTCCGATAATTGGAAAGCCTTTCTTATTATATGTCCGCGCTATGGATCATTCCCTTGGTGCCCTATTAGCTCAGAAGAATGAAGGCGGCCATGAACAGGCAATCTACTACCTCAGCCGTACGATGGTGGGTGTCGAGCACAGATACACACCTGTGGAAAAGAAATGTCTCGTACTGGTATTTGATATCCAGAAGATACGTCACTATGTGTTTGGGCAGACTATCCACATCATATCTAAAGTCAATCCTCTTAGAATACTCATGACTAAACCGGGTTCTCTTAATTCCCGTTTAGCTACATGGGCAATGTTGTTGACTCTATACGATATGCTGTTCGTCCCTCAGAAGGCAGTAAAAGGCCAAGCATAGGTGATTTCTTAGCAGCATATCCGGTGCCAGAATCTTCCAAACTCTACGATAAAATCCCGGATGAAGTAGTTGAGTCTCACACCGCAACTGAGGAAATCCCCATATGGCAAATGTTCTTTGACGGTACATCAAGAATAGGACCTAAAGGAAATATTGTGGCCGGAGTAGGCATCATGCTTGTGTCACCCGACCATCTAGTTGTACACCGTACGTATTCTCTCATAGAACCTTGCACCAACAACGTGGCTAAATATAACGCCCTACTGATCGGCCTTCAATTGGCAAAACAACTGGGAGTTGAATATCTAGAAGCTTATGGCGATTCTAAGCTAATAGTTAGTCAGGTCCGAGGGGATTATAAAGTTCGTCACGAAGATCGCATCCCATATCACAAAGCGACGATCAAATTGGCTTCTACCTTCGTTGGATTCTTCATCGAGCACGTGCCTCGATTACAAAATATAGAAGAAGATGCTTTAGCCGGTATGGCTGCTTCCCTGACCATTCCTGTCAACACTCAGCATTCGATTACAGTGGCTGGTCCAGAGTTATTCTGTATGAAAGATGTCTTGTATATTCATCACAGTTATGCAATAGAAACGAACATCGACGTCAAAGACTGGAGATCTTCTTTCATAGACTACGTCATCTACGGAATCCTTCCTAAGGACCCAAAGGAAGCAGTGTCTATCCAACGGCGATCCCTCAGATTTTATTATGATATAGCTACCAAAATACTGTACCGACGTTCTTACGACGGGCTACTGTTACGATGTTTATCAGACACAAAAGCCAAACATGCACTACGTGAGGCTCACGACAAAATTTGTGGTGCACACCAACCAGGCCCCAAATTACAAGATTATCTCAGACGAATGGGTTATTATTGGCCTACGATGATAGCAGATGCTGTTGAATATGCAAAGAATTGTAGGGCTTATCAGTTCCACGCTGATTTCATTCATAAACCTTCGGAGTTTCTACACCCGACGGCGGCATACTGGCCTTTTGAAGCCTGGGTTATGGACATCATCGGCCCAATCAGCCCGTCATCTAGAGGATATTGGTTTATCCTAGCTATAACCGATTACTTCTTCAAATTGGCGGAAGCTATACCGCTCATCGAAGTAAAAACGTCGAATGTGATCAGTTTCGTCAAATATCATGTCATCTACCGCTTTGGCCTACCTCGTAGTATCATCCATGATAATGGTCCATAATTCTCGAGCCATGCATTCTATCGGTTCTGCGATAAAAATCGAAAGCCTCTACCGCTTACAATCCAGCAACTAATGGATTAGCAGAAGCCTTCAATAAGACTATCATCAAACTGCTCAAGGAGTTCGTGTCTTCAAACAAGCACGATTGGAATGAGAAGCTCGGCGAATGTCTTTGGGCCTATCGTACAATGGTCCTGAGTCTAACAGGAAGTACGCCATTCTCTCTGGTTTATGGGAGTAAAGCAGTTCTTCCCCTAGAAATCCAGTCCCTTTCTTCGAGTAGCCTTAGCCAGTGAGTTGACTGTCGAAGAAAGATACCGTCTGCGACTACAAGAGCTGGAAGCGCTAGACGAAAAATGCGTATTAGCTCAACATTGTATTGAGCTATACCAAGCAGGCATTTCTAGAGCCTTTAATAAAAAGGTAAAGGAAAGAATCTTTCAAGTTGGTGATCTGGTCTTAGCAGTGAGAAGACCAATGGTCATGACGCACAAGACAAAAGGAAAATTCCAGCCTAAATGGGAAGGTCCTTTTGTTATAGAATCATTATATTCTAACGGTGCGTATCAACTAACAAAACCTGATGGTGACTTGTTCATGATGCCGATCAAGGACAAGTTTCTGAAGAAATATTATGTGTAACCTTCATGTACAATGTTCACATATACCCTATTTCAGTTATGTAAATGTACAGTACAATGTTTATATGATTCAAAAAATCATCTAACTATTATCCGTATTTCAAGAGTCTTGAATACGCCATGGATAATAGGTCCTCTCAAAAGATTCTCCAGTGGAACTATCCTCAGTATTACGAAAACAGTCACGTCCACATTACCTCTGAACTATTTTTTCGATAATTATTTCCCCAGTGGATAATTAAGAAATGTTTTGCCACGTCCATATAATCTTTGAGCAAAGCATTCGTCAAAGAAAATCACGTCCATATTACCTAAATTATCCACTCCTACCTAATGTTATATATCCGTCCACGTCCATATTACCTCTGGTCAGATATAGAACATTCTCTGCTATTACGTCCATATTACCTCTATTAGTAGCTTCTTTCAACTTATTATCTATATTCAAGAACCTTGAATATAAAATGGGCAATGTGTCCACATCCAATTCCCCAGAACGGAATACCCACCAGAAATATCCTTACTACGTCCACATTACCTCTAGTTCTGATATTTCACAAACTTCATTCATGAATTTTGAAAGCCAAAAGATTATTTATTAAAAATGTCTATCAAAAGACACAGAAAAGAAAAATATACAGGAGTCTTGACAGCTAATTTGAGCCTATTACTAAAGAAGATCTAAGGGATACAAAACCGATTGATGCTATCCCTTAGAGCCGCAATCTTGATCTCGGACTTGGCAGTAGCACGACGGTGCGCTTCTTCCTGTCGGGCAGCTTCATCCTGGAAGGGGATTAGTTTTACGTGCTCTCCCTCCAACTTCACCAGTTGTTCTCTTAATTGGTCTAAAGTTGTGGCAGTCACGACAACCTGAACCGAATAATCCTCTTGTTTAGACACAACTGTCCTCAAGCTGGCCTCCAGTTGGGCAATCTGATTTTGGATATGTGCGATGTGATTATATTTCTTAGTAATTTAGGTAGCCAGCTTATTCTTTGAAGCAACATGAGCCTCACTCACGGCGTTGAACTGTTCATACTGATCAGCCAATTCGCTGATCTCTTGAGCAAGGATATCCTTCCTAGCCTGGAAAGTAGCCTCCTCCTCCGTGAGAGCCACGACTAAAGCCTCGTCTTCTTCACGAAACAACGGCGTCGGGCTTCGTTGTTTGGCTTCCCTGAGTTTGGCCACACAGTCCTCCAAGTCATTTAGAACTTTCCTTAGAGCATTAGCCCGCTCCTCGTAGCCAGCAATGCTCTCAAGGGCCGCCACTTGGCATCCAGCAACAGCTTTCTGTGAGTATTGGACCCCTTTTCTTGAATATTTTATTATTATTATTATTTTATTAACTAAGTGAAATTATGTTAACTTTCATCTTAGAGGGAACCCATGTGTAGATTTTTTAAATTTAAATAGAAAGAGGGGGGGGGGGGGGGGCTGTCTAATATCTGGAATTTCAGGGACCTTAGTTTAAATACTATTAATTCAAACTATTCCTATCTGCAGACTCATGTATTTGAATTCGAGAAAGCTTCGAATTCTCTCCAACCCTAAGATATGAACAACCAGATTCCTTCCTATCTTTTTCCTTAGATCGAAGTACTATATATGGGAGAGGATTGTGACCGACCTCTCCCTAGCAAGCCCTAAATTTTCCAAGCCCCGTTCTGTCAAGGAAGCGAGGAAGAACCTAAGAGGCTTCGAGCACGGCAACAAGATCGATGGGTTAGTAAACTACATCGTTATGATTTCAATCTCTGTTATTTATTAAGTGTTCGATTAAATGCCAGAAGGGGGTTTGTGTTCCAGATGTGTGTGTCGAGTCCTCTGTATTAGGGGTTAGTAATTCAGATGATTAGGGAATACAGGGTTGTACACATGAACGTTTGTGGATACCTGTGAAACAGGGGGTGTTAGCCTTGCATACAGTCATGCAGAGGGGTATTGGAATTGGTGTGATAACTCATTAGAGTATCTTAGATTGGGGTCTTCCTTGTCTATGTTAATTTTATAAGCAAAGTGTCTTGTCTCGTGCCAAGTATTTCCTTGGTTCAATTATCAGAACGTGCCAATCAGCTAGCTGCACTTGTACATACAAGCCTTGAAACCCAATGAGAGTTAGGTCCATATGTCCAATGTTCCTCTCACCAGTTCACAGAGGTGAAGTATGTCATTTTTCATGGTTTGTAATAGCCATTAACAATATAAGATTTTATTGGACGTGAGTATATGGGGTATTATGGCTTGGCAGAGGATTGGTATTTGGCCTATTTACAAAATGTAGAGACTGGTTTGAGGACATGGAATGAAGGTGGAGGTAACATTTAGATTAGCAATATTGCTAGGAGAAGCTCAGCACCCTGTGGGTTTGGTTATAGGCCTACGACTGTCTACTAGGGATCCAAGGGGCAGAGCAAGTAGGTACACCATAGGTGTAGATATAATTAATGTATCTAGTTTCACCTAAATCAGTTGGCAGTATTGTCCCAAGATTATACACAGGTATTAGTTGTCAATGTATCAGTTAGCATCAATAGAAGAGATGTGGGTTCCTGTCATTGGCTCAGTCCAGATGGGATATTTGGCCACATCTAGAACAATAGTGATACTTGACATCCAGGTTTTGAATTGATAGAGTGATAAGAGAGTTGTATCTTGGGAGATACAGGGCATCCAACAAATACCACTGTAACAGGCATGATACACGAAAAGATAGACTATAGAGGTGAGTTTATGCAATAGATCTATACTTGACACTATCCTGGGTTTTACTGATTTCTAATAAGCACTCGATAGATGTCTGACCTATAGAGGAACCCAGTATGATGAAGGTTGTATCAGTTAAGATACATGTACCATTTAGTAGTACATACATATATCAATTATAATTTGTGTGCATCAGTATCAGTATGGTGCATTGAGAGGATAGGGGCAAGTTCCATAGAGGGGACAGTAGAAATGAGTAGTGTGTGTTCAGATATTAGTAAATCCTGTGTATATGGGTGGGTAACAGTTCAGATCAGGTAATAAGTATAGGTACTGCATATCCACAAGTGGGCAGGTAATACAAAAACCAGTAGAGGAGTATCTAAGTTGGTTAAATAGATAGAAAAGGGCAAGGAACTGATGTTCAGGTCCCTGCAGAGTGTACTGTCAATATTATTTTAGATACAAATAGCAGGTACATGGGAGACAGGAGCCTGTCCTTGCAAATATCTGTATTTGGACTATGCTACACAAAGTAGAAGTTGAATGATGTGTATTAACTTGTTAGAGATAAACCAGGTTTTCTATATTGGAACACCTGTTTTATTTTGGTCGAGGATCCCCATACCTGATACAGGAGATTAAGAAAAGAGTTTGAGGTTCAGATAAGAAGTTGAACTTAGAGAGTGACAGAAAATCCAGTGCATAAGGTTCAGAGTTAACACATGGGGAATATGCATCTACAGATACCTGTATATAGGCATAGCAGCACTTGTACTAGCTGTACCTGAGGGATATGACATGTAACTTGGATAGACTAGTAGCAAAGGGTTCCCTTCTTACCTCTAGTACCAAGGAGACTTAGGCCATGTCCTAAGATACTCCTACTGGTAATGGCAGTCCCTCTGATTCATAGATCAGCCCACACAGGGACAAGGGGTTAGCCTTATTGTTTCACTAACCAGTCCACCTGGGTTTGGCATGTATCAGTCCAGTTAGCATTTGTTTCAGTCCAAGAGATGTTGTGTTCTGTCCTATAATTTACTTAGAAGTTCAGACCTTAATCTAATAGAATCCAGTCCCCTCCTTATATATCAATCTACACCATTATCAGTTCAAGTTATCACTTGTTCAGCCCAAATTAGTTGTCCTGCATCACACGAATCCCTGTCCTATTTATCAGTCCCCAAGATATATATGTTCTGTCCATTACATCTGTTAGTATAGGCTATTGCTATATGTTCAGTTCTTTTAAGTTCAGATGTTAGCCCTTCTTTTGTATATCTGTCATCAACATAAGGGTACCAGTAGGCACAAGTAGCAGGGAGTAGAACCAAGGGCTACCTTTTTAAGAGGAATGTGTACTAAAGGGTTGGGTCATGTGTGAAGGTCAGTAGTCATAGGTCTAGGTGTTCCAGTTAACACTTTCATGTAGTTGAAGTAACACCAATAAACATATGGGGGGTGTATAACTAAGTATAGAATAGAACAAAAGACTGATACCTCAATTAGATAAAATGATTTCTTGTTTTAATTTAGTTATTTGACATAGTAAACTCATAAAACAGGTTACTTGGGCAACGATACGAATTGTAACCCGTACCAGCAGCTCAGGACCTAAGGCAAGTATAACTTGCCTTCCTCTACAGTTTTATTTATATGCATTGTTTTTCATTTCCCAGTTTTGATTGTTTATGGACATGTGCTTTTCGTATTATATTCTGTTGAGCTATTTTCATTGCATATAGCCATGTTCATGTTTGGTCTTGTAGTTCATACTTGGAGTTTCTCACCAGTACATTGCTTGAGTCGTGTCATAGAACGAGTGCATGTAGTGAACTGCTAAACCCTTGATTATCGTTTTACACAACCAGAAAGTCCACACTCGGGACGAGGGTTGATCAGTACACCAGAGAGTCCACACACGGGATGAGGGTGTTTGTCGTGTTCATTGGCACCAGAGAGTCTACACTCGGGACGAGGGTTGACCAATTGCACCAGAGAGTCCACACACGGGACGAGGGGGTTTTGTCGTGAGCTAACCAGAGAGTCCACACTCGGGACGAGGGTTAGTGCTTAGTTCAAACCTGTGAGTCCACACTCGGAATGAGGGTTTGGTTCTTCCATTGATCTCGTGTTCATTATTTACTTGGCATTTCATTTATACGTAGTTGTTCTAGTGTTCTAGTATTCGTGTTCGTGTTTGTAGTCATTTGTCGTGTTTCTGACCTTCTTGCTTATTTCTTACGCATGATAAAACTGTTAGATAAGCATGTATATTATGTATCTTGCTATGTCCTCTGAGGACATGATGATCTCTTCAGGTTAGCCGAGTTTGAGTCAGGTGTAGACGAGCAGGTTGAGACAGCGTCAGACTACGGTGCCTTATAGTTAAGGTTGTCTTGATTAGCAGTCTATACTCAGTTAGTTATTTCATGTATTTCTCTATTTTTTTCGTCTATTGGTAGTGGATTTGTGTTCACCGGACGTAACATTGATTCTTGGATACATTCTGTTTATAGTCATTATTGCTTAGTTTCATGGATATTCATTGATCTTGGTTGTCTGGATTTTTTCGTGGATGAGATATAGATTTCCCCCATGATTATAGATTCAGTGACTTATGAGTTATCGAAAGCGTTCTACAGCCGACACTGCGGCGTAGGCTGGGCTTGGACACGTCTTGTATCCGAAAAGCGGGTGCAGGTCGTGACAAGTTTTTCTGGTGGCCCATACAGGTCAACGTTAATCACTTCGGTTACGTCACTGTACCGTCATGAGCCTGCGAATAGGATTAGACTCATAGGATCTCATCCATGTGTCTTGACTCCTTGTTGACCTTGATTCGAGATTATTCATTAAATTTCTCGACTTGCATCCTGCTTGAATTTCTGCAATGGCTAAAGTGTCTTCTTTTGTTACAGTTAAGATGGACTCTCAAGATAGGAACAACGCACCCTTGAACACTCCACCGGCTGTAAGAGGCTTCTTCACATACATGACCCCACCACAGCTCTCAAGATAGGAACAACGCACCCTTGAACACTCCACCGGCTCACTCATACGGACAATTTGCCACAGCCACAGCTCTCGAGATTCCGTAGAGACGACATTCCACCACCCCCGCAGTTCCCACCGTAGACTCTGCCACCAGCACCTGTTCTGCCCCCAGGAACTATTCTACCACCAGCACAAGTTCCACGTCCAGTACCAGCCATGCACCCAGCACCAGCAATGTATCTAGTATTTGCCATGCACCTACCGCCGACGATGTATCTAGCCCCGACGATGTATCCAGCATCTATTCTGCCTCCTCCACCGGCACTGGACAATGTCACACTCTTGGGGATCTTCCAGCAACAAGCCAACATGTTTCGTGACATCTTGAGAGAGGCTCTTCAGATTAGAGTTGCTCCGCGACAGTGCTCCGGAACTTCCAAGAACTTCATGGACCTCCAGCCCAGGGAGTTTCATGGGACAAAAGGGATTCTCTACGCTGACGAGTGGTTGGAGAACGTTAAACGATACCTGAAGATGGCCCGAGTTCCAAAAGATCTGAAGATCGAGTCAGCTTGTGGACAGATTTTCGACATCGCGCGGACGTGGTACCAAGGCGAGCCCCGATTTTCTACTCCAGACATAACTTGGGAGGAATTCAAGCGACTGTTCAAGAAGAAATTCTACCCGTACGTAGTATGAGAGGCGTTGATGAGGCAGTTCGAGCACCTAGAGCAGGGCAACCACACCGTCGACGAGTACACATCGGAGTTTTCTCGCCTTAGCCGCTTCGCGGAGAACTTAGTCAGCACCCCTGAAGACAAGGCGCGACTATTCAGGAAGGGACTATCTCACGAGATTCGTCTACCCATCGTCACCCGTCGAGCCGCCACTTACGAGGAGATTCTAGAAGTCGCCCAAGCTGTAAAAGAAGAGCTGAGTCATAAGCCGAAGAGGAGTCGAGACGCATTTGGAGGAGAAAACAACCAATCAGCACCAGCAAAATGCCCCAATGTTCACGAGAAGACACCAGCACAGCAGCAACAACAGCAACCGCGTGCAGCCCCACAACAAGTTCAAGATGTTCCCACCTGCCAGTATTGCAAGAAAAGAGGCCACGTCCAAGAAGACTGCCGAAGATGGTTAAGGTTGTGCTATACTTGTGGATCCAACCAGCATCTATCTCGAGATTGCCCGAAGAAGAACGTGACTGCACCACCACTACCAGCCGTACAGGGAGGACAAGCCTATGCCATGAACAACGGTGGATACGACAATACCACAGGGAGCAGCTGGCATGAATTTTCAGTAGAATTGACAGTATTATGGATAGGCCATATTAGACTTTAATTTAAGAGCAATTGAATTTCTCTTATAGCAGGTTGTTCTAGACCATTTGTTCTAGTAGATCACAGCTCCTTAAATTTCGAGGACAAAATTTGTTTAAGGAGGGTAGATTTGTGAGTATTGGACCCCTCTTCTTGAATAATTTTTTTTATTATTATTATTTTATTAACTAAGTGAAATTTTGTTAACTTTCATCTTTGAGGGAACCCATGTGTAGATTTTTTAAATTTAAATAGAAAAAAGGGGGGGGGGGCTTATCTAATATCTGGAATTTCAGGGACCTTAGTGCAAATACTATTAATTCAAACTATTCTTATCCGCAGACTCATGTATTTGAATTCGAGAAAGCTTCGAATTCTCTTCAACCCTTAGATATTAACAACCAAATTCCTTCCTATCTTTTTCCTTAGATCGAAGTACTATATATGGGAGAGGATCGTGACCGACCTCTCCTTAGCAAACCCTAAATTTTCTAAGCCCCGTTCTGTCAAGGAAGCGAGGAAGAACCTAAGAGGCTTCGAGCATGGCAACAAGATCGACGGGTTAGTAAACTACATCGTTATGATTTCAATCTCTGTTATTTATTAAGTGTTCGATTAAATGCCAGAAGGGGGTTTGAGTTCCAAATGTGTGTGTCGAGTCCTCTGTATTAGGGGTTAGGAATTCAGATGATTAGGGAATACAGGGTTGTACACATGAACGTTTACGGATACCTGTGAAACAGGGGGTGTTAGCCTTGCATACAGTTATGCAGAGGGGTATTGGAATTGGTGTGATAACTCATTAGAGTATCTTAGATTGGGGTCTTCCTTGTCTATGTTAATTTTATAAGCAAAGTGTCTTGTCTCGTGCCAAGTGTTTCCTTGGTTCAATTATCAGAACGTGCCAATCAACTAACTGTACTTGTACATACAAGCCTTGAAACCCAATGAGAGTTAGGTCCATATGTCCAATGTTCCTCCCATCAGTTCACAGAGGTAAAGTATTACATTTTTTATGGTTTGTAATAGCCATTAACAATATAAGATTTTATTGGAGGTGAGTATATGGGGTATTGTGGCTTGGCAGAGGATTGGTATTTGGCGTATTTACAAAATGTAGAGACTGGGTTGAGGACATGGAATGAAGGTGGAGGTAGCATTTAGATTAGCAATATTGCTAGGAGAAGCTCAGTTATTTTCACCCTATAGGTTTGGTTATAGGCTATAGGTTATAGGCCTACGACTGTCTACTAGGGATCCAAGGGGCAGAGCAAGTAGGTACACCATAGGTGTAGATATAATTAATGTATGTAGTTTCACCTAAATCAGTTGGCAGTATTGTCCCAAGATTATACACAGGTATTAGTTGTCAATGTATCAGTTAGCATCAATAGAAGAGATGTGGGTTCCTGTCATTGGCTCAGTCCAGATAGGATATTTGGCCACATCTAGAACAATAGTGATAGTTGACATCCAGGTTTTGAATTAATAGAGTGATAAGAGCGTTGTATCTTGGGTGATGCAGGGCATCCAACAAATACCTCTGTAACAGGCCTGATACGTGAAAACATAGACTGCAGAGGTGAGTTTTGGCAACAGATCGATACTTGACACTATTCTGGGTTTTACTGATTTCTAATAAGCACCCAATAGATGTCTGACCTATAGAGGAACCCAGTATGATGAAGGTTGTATCAGTTAAGATACATGTACCATTTAGTAGTGCATATATATATCAATTATAATTTGTGTGCATCAGTATTAGTATGGTGCATTGAGAGGATAGGGGCAGGTTCCATGGAGGGGACAGTGGGAATGAGTAGTGTGTGTTCAGATATTAGTAAATCCTGTGTATATGGGTAGGTATCAGTTCAGATAAGGTAATAAGTATAGGCATTGCGTATCCACAAGTGGGCAGGTAATACAAAAACCAGTATGGGAGTATCTCAGTTGGTTAAATAGAAAGAAAAAGGGCAAGAAACTGATGTACAGTTCCCTGCAGAGTGTACTGTCAATATTATTTTAGATACAAATAGCAGGTACATGGGAGATAGGAGCCTGTCCTTGCAGATATCTGTATTTGGACTGTGCTACACAAAGTAGCAGTTGAATGATGTGTATTGACTTGTTAGAGATAAACCAGGTTTTCTATATTGGAACACCTGTTTCATTTTGGCCGAGGATCCCCATACCTGATACAGGAGATTAAGAAAAGAGTTTGAGGTTCATATAAGAAGTTGAACTTAGAGAGTGATAGGCAGTCCAGTGCATAAGGTTCAGAGTTAACACATGGGGAATATGCATCTACAGATACCTGTATATAGGCATAGCAGCACTTGTACTAGCTGTACCTGAGGGATATGACATGTAACTTGGATAGACTAGTAGCAAAGGGTTCCCTTCTTACCTCTAGTACCAAGGAGACTTAGGCCCTGTCCTAAGATACTCCTACTGGTAATGGCAGTCCCTCTGATTCATAGATCAGCCCACACAAGGACAAGGGGTTAGCCTTATTGTTTCACTAACCAGTCCACCTGAGTTTGGCATGTATCAGTCCCGTTAGCATTTGTTTCAGTCCAAGAGATGTTGTGTTTTGTCCTACAATTTACTTAGAAGTTCAGACCTTAATCTAATAGAATCCAGTCCCCTCCTTATATATCAATCCACACCATTATCAGTTCAAGTTATCACTTTTTCAACCCAAATTAGTTGTCCTGCATCACACGAATCCCTGTCCTATTTATCAGTCCCCAAGATATATATGTTCTGTCCATTACATCTGTTAGTATAGGCTATTGCTATATGTTCAGTTCTTTTAAGTTTAGATGTTAGCCCTTCTTTTGTATATCTGTCATCAACATAAGGGTACCAGTGGGCACAAGTAGCAGGGAGTAGAACCAGGGGCTACCTTTTTAAGAGGAATGTGTACTAAAGGGTTGGGTCATGTGTGAAGGTCAATAGTCATAGGTCCAGGTGTTCCAGTTAACACTTTCATGTAGTTGAAGTAACACCAATAAACATATGGAGGGTGAGTAACTAAGTATAGAAGAGAACAAAAGACTGATACCTCAATTAGATAAAATGATTTCTTGTTTTAATTTAGTTATTTGACATAGTAAACTCATAAAACAGGTTACTTGGGCAACGATACGAATTGTAACCCGTACCAGCAGCTCAGGACCTAAGGCAAGTATAACTTTCCTCCCTCTACAGTTTTATTTATATGCATTGTTTTTCATTTCCTAGTTTTGATTGTTTATGGACATGTGCTTTTCGTATTATATTCTGTTGAGCTATTTTCATTGCATATAGCCATGTTCATGTTTGGTCTTGTAGTTCATACTTGGAGTTTCTCACCAGTACATTGCTTGATTCGTGTCATAGAACGAGTGCGTGTAGTGAACTGCTAAACCCTTGATTATCGTTTTACACAACCAGGGAGTCCACACTCGGGACGAGGGTTGATCAGTGCACCAGAGAGTCCACACGCGGGACGAGGGTTTTTGTCATGTTCATTGGCACCAGAGAGTCCACACTCGGGACGAGAGTTGACCAATTGCACCAGAGAGTCCACACACGGGACGAGGGTGTTTTGTCGTGAGCTAACCAGAGAGGTCACACTCGGGACGAGGGTTAGTGCTTAGTTCAAACTCGTGAGTCCACACTCGGGATGAGGGTTTGGTTCTTTCATTGATCTCGTATTCATTGTTTACTCGACAGTTCATTTATATGTAGTTGTTCTAGTGTTCGTGTTCGTAGTCATTTGTCGTGTTTCTGTCTTTCTTGCTTATTTCTTACGCATGATAAAACTGTTAGATATGCACGTATATTGTGTATCTTGCTATGTCCTCTGAGGACCTGATGATCTCTTCAGGTTAGCCGAGTTTGAGTTAGGTACAGACGAGCAGGTTGAGACAGCATCAGACTACGGTGCCTTGCAGTTGAGGTTGTCTTAATTAGCAGTCTGTACTCAGTTAGTTATTTCATGTATTTTTCTATTTTATTGTCTATTGGTAGTGGATTTGTGTCCACCGAACGTGATATTGACTCTTGGATACATTCAGTTTATATTCATTATTGCTTAGTTTCATGGATGTTCATTGATCTTGGTTGTGTCTTGATTTTTCTGTGGATGAGATATAGATTTCCTCCGTGATTATAGATTCAGTGACTTGTGAGTTATAGACAGAGTTCTACCACCGACACTGCGGCGTAGGCTGGGCTTGGACACGTCTTGTATCCGAAAAGCGGGTGCGGGTCGTGACACCTTCACAAGGCCAAAGCGGCATTCCGGTTCAGAACTCCAGGAAGCTTTACTTTCAGGACAGAATAGAAAGCTTTGACGACTTCCTGGGCCATCTCTTTGTCTTCGGAGGAGGTCATCGGGAAAGAAGCTTGATGAGGATCTTTCGCTCCAGGAAGAGATGCTTGACAAGTAGCCAAACCTGAAAAGAAAATAATATATATCAGCAACGAAAAGAAGAACCTGAAAGAGTGTGAAAGAGTTATAATTTTGTACCTTCGGCATGCTCAGCCCCAAATTTGATTAGGTCATCAGCCTTGGTTATCAGGGAGCCAAGGATAGGCCCAGGTTGTTCAAGAAGAATATTGTCAAGGCCCTGAGCAGCATCAGGCTGTACATCTTCTACGACCCCAGATGGACCAAGAGCAGATTCATCAACGACCACCTCAGGAGGCTGTTCAACCTCTCCTTCTACAGCCGATGTTGGCTTACTGACAGAGTCCTCTGCACTAGCAACTCCAGAGGAGCCAGTGACAACCTCTTTTGCTCCCCCGATGTCTTGGGCTATCTCTATGCATAGTTCCTTCTCCTTGTCTACAAAGGAATACACAATGGCAGTCAGCATCATAAGGAGCACGCAAAATTGAAGTCGGAAAATCTCATCCGAAGAGAGGTGCAAAGATAACATACCCGCGGGAGGGTGAGCCGATTGGACTCGATTCTTGTCCAACTCTTTCCTTACAGCACTAACTTCAGACACAGCCCCCAAAGAGATATCGTAGGAGGGACTGGCTTTCTGG
Source organism: Iris pallida (assembly GCA_029216955.1). Taxonomy (NCBI): domain Eukaryota; kingdom Viridiplantae; phylum Streptophyta; class Magnoliopsida; order Asparagales; family Iridaceae; genus Iris; species Iris pallida. The sequence goes on along the minus strand of JANAVB010022397.1, from coordinate 2,399,429 downwards.
TCACCACCATAATCTGGGTATTCCTCCTGATCATCCTTTGATTCAGCCTCCTTGACTGGGAAAGGCTGAATGTCGTCTGCCCGTCGAGGATGAGGAGGGGACACTGTTGTCACGTCCACTTCCTCAGACGAGGAGGCACCTGCCTCAACTGTAACTTCAGGGTCCTGTGCAAAGGGCAAACGCAATGGTGAGAAAGATTCTAACAGTTTGACCAAAACGACTATGGAGTCTAGGAAGGGATCTACCTCCCGAATGGTAACGACCCGCAACGTCGTTCCACCTCTCCCAGTCTGTCGGGAAATCTTCTTAAAGGAGGTGAGCCAACACCCACTTCCTTGGCTCGCCTTGGGGCGACGGTCTTCTTTTTCCTCTTAAAAGTTGGCTCCTAAGCCGGTTTCGTTGAAGCTTTTCTCTTTAGAGGAGGATCGGAGAGAGCAGAATCATCTTCGGTACCCTCCCTTGGAGGTACTGTCGGCTCTTTAAGAGCAGCTCCCTGTCGTGGCGCTACGGCCGACTTAATGACTTGAACGACGCTCTCCTCTTTGCTGCCCTTTAGCGCCTTTCGGGCTCGCTTCGCAGGAGTGGGGCCAAACCTGGTTCCCAATATCAAACTTTGCTTACGATCATACCGGGGATGAAAGGTATTAATCAGAGTATAAATTTGGCAACAACATAAATCAGGTGGGTCTCGGGATTATCATCGGGCAGAGTAAAGATTACTCCCGTGCATCCAGCATTATAATAAACCCATGCACGTGCCCCATCGATTAAGCTCCCTATCGACTCCAGATGCGGGCTGGGATTGCCCAAAAGAAGCTGAGTGTACCCAAATTGTCGAACGAAGCGGCCTGGTAAATAAGGCTCCAGATAGGTGTGATTCCTATTCCTGGGCACCAGATGTGAATGCCTAATAGACTGAAGCCAATGAAACGCCCCAGCAGTCAGGCTAGTCGTATGGGCTCCCTCGTCCACTAAAGTATCCCCCGCATTGCCACTGTCGGACGGAGGGGATACCCTGAAGAACGCATAATTCTGAAGAAAGCCTAAGGCCCTTCTGCAAGCTGGTACACCAGTGACGGCCCATTCCGCGTCATAGAACTTACGAAGAAAGGCGTCCCCCGCCAAAGAGTACACCACCGGCCCAGCATTTATCAACTTGGGACAGTACAGCAGCAGCCATCCCATTAAGAAATGATAGGAGAGTTTTTTTAGAGTGAAGTCTGCTCTACCGTCAGGGGTCACCGCATTCCTAATAAAATCCTACAGGCCCCGTTGAATGGCGCAGACCATTGTAGGTAGCAGGGCGAGCTGGTATCCAAAAGCCATCTTTACAGCCGAAAGGATCATGCTCCGGCTCATCCTTTCAATAGACCCTGAACCACCAGGGACTACGCAATCACGGATCCAGATCATCAAAAAAACCGCCAGTACGGCTTTCTCCGACAGCTTAAACTCAGCTTGCTGGAAGTAGGGGCCGATCGGGAACTTTCCCTCAAAATCATCACTGTCCTCAACATCCGCTGTGTCATAATCTGTCATCAAGTCCTCTATCTTGGACTTTTTCAGGGGCTTACAAATCGTAAAGGAGGCCGGATCCTCTCCTTCCCCTTGAACGAAAATATAGCTCATCCAGGCTCTCGTATGATGATCGGCCACCTCAGTCCTTCCCTTCTTATTGATCATGTGATAGATGAGGAAGTGGCAGAATAACTCCTTGTATAGTCCATCATCTAGGAGTTTTCATTCTCCAGGTCTCGAAGTTCCTCGTCATAAGGCACATATTCTTTATACGGCTCTGTGCCCCAAGGAAGCTTTGATACTTCCTGTATCTCATGAAAAGCCAGGCCCATCTCCCCGCCCGGAGTGAAGAAAGTACTGGTGTGATGGCTGTACAACTCCGCCAGAGAAACGAACATAGGCCAATTCATCTTTAAGCCATATTAAGTCGCTCTGACGGCATGGAAAAGGCCGGCAGCCTTTAGGGTGGCTCCATAAGTTAAATGCACCCATTCAGTAAGGTTACCCCAAAATGAAATAGGGTACCTCCAACCTTTCATTCGTATCTTCCCCGCGGGATATGACATACCCTTCGACATCATCAGATTACAAAGTGTATCGACAGCATAAGGATGAAGGTCAGTTGGGATGTCGTTTATTATGGCACCGGACTGCAGCCCCCTCGTGGAGTAGGACGTAGAGCCCTTGACACACTTAAAAGTGTCCCTCTTCTGATCACCAGAGCTGAACTTTATCTTTTCGGAGACAACCCCAGGAAGTTCTGGGGTTAAGTCCCATTTCATATGTCATCGCACGGCTAGATCAGTGAAGGCCGACAGAGGATACTGACGATCCACCGACGGCAACCATATCCTTTGATTGTTTAGCCTAACCACCAGAGGGTTCTTCATGCGAATCGTCTTACCGTCTTTAAACCCCAAGCTGTCACCAAACAAAAAGTACGACTTCTTAAAGCTCTGCGCCCCTCCAAGCAAGAGCTTCTCATCGTTTATCATCTGCTTCAGGAAAATCTTATCCTGTTCGAGTATAGCGATTGTTTATACCGAATGCTGGCTATGACTGATCTTGGCTTGAACATTTCTGATAATGTTAGTTATGAGGCTTGCGCCGAGAACTTGGCGAGCAGAGCCGAAAGGGATTCCACCAAGCTCCGGAATGACCATGTCAACTGTAAAGACAGAAGAAGAAAGTCAGGCTTAGAATCTGCAGAGAAAGAAACTAAGTGATGGATAAATCCTATGCGCCCAAACTTCTTACGGGCGCATAAAATCCTCAAACACATGTGCTACAAGTGGGTGCATGACATGAAACATGCATGTAGGCGCATAAACAGTTCAGACACATAACAGTGCTCAGGCATGGAAGCATTCTACGTGTGGATGCATGTCAATGGTTATGCGTCCAAGCAGAGAAGAGTCTGAGCGTCGTAAATTAACGCTCGAGACTTTGTTTTTGAAGCATAGCCATACCCAGAATCGGGTCTTGGACTAGCGGGGACGTTGTCGAAGGAGGAGAACCGCTCGGTGCAGCCTCCTTGTCCTTCGTAGATTTCTTGGCAGCCATGGGAGACATGATTCGGGCAGAGAGAAGATAAAGGGTCTCTTGAAAGCTTTTGAGGAAAATAGAAGAATGAAATTTCTCTCTCATCAAGGCCTATTTATTGGAATGGAGCCAAGGCTATGCGCCCACATAGTCAATGCGCCCACATAGTCAATGCGCCCATCCCTATGCGTCCACTATAGCCTATATGCCCACACTGAGACTTGGTCTTTTGTATATTATGCGGCTACTACTTGCTGATGTAGACAATGTACGAAGGATGGACCTCTTCAGATTTCGATTCGATGAATCTGTCAGTTCAGATTTTCGAGGAAGATCTCAACAACCATCTTTTTAATAGCCTGGCAAAATTCTATACGCCCAAGGATAGAGTTTTGCTATGCGCCCAGACATTCTCTTATGCTTCTTTCAAAATATTATGAACTCGTTCGAGTATCAAAAACTTTGAAGGGGGTCTTGTAGAAGTATGGAAATTTTAGCATTTCAAGTTAAGAAGAATCTATGCGCCCAAGCCAGGAATGAGCTATGCGCCCAAGCCAAGAAGGAGCTATGCGCCAAAGTCAGAGGCTGCTATGCGCCCAAGCTAGAGAGTGGCAGACACTCATAGAGCAAAGTCTATGCACCTATCCCTATGTGCCCACAGCAAAGCCTATGCGCCCACATGGCTCCTCCAGAGGGGGCGCATAGCCCTATTCCAACCTTTGCATCCAAATCAGGATAGCTCCACGACTCGGTCAATATCCACGACCAATCGTGCACCGAAGCATGCGGCCACGTCAACCCCACGATCAACCTACGAACATGCAGCCTTCATGCGCCTATACCTTATGCGACCAAAGGAAGTCTATGCGCCCACATGGAAAATCAGTATATTTTTCCATGTGGGCACATAATAGCCGTTTCAGTGCAAAATGACTATAAATAAGGGTCTTATACCTCTTCAAAAAGACAGAACGGAGAGCATTTCAAGAGCCAAATTGCTGTCCTTCTTGCCAGTGAGCCGAGAGTTAGCAATTTTCTTAGGTTTTCTCATACTTTTGTAAATCGGAGTGTCAACGAAGTAAAAGAGCAACTGCCGCTCGATCTCCATCGTCCCATTCCCCAGAATTCTTTTTGTACTCGGGGATCCTCAGTGTATGATCTCTCTGGTGTACTCGATTTGTGGTGCCTTGCGCCAATAAGAAAAGATAGCACTTCTTCTTCTTTTTTGTGTGTGTCCACAGCATATTGTTAGTAACTAAGCTTGTGATAACCCTAGTTAGCTAACAATAGCAATCCGTAGGACTTGATTGGCCGTGCTTGAATGAATTGTCTCATGATTAATATGAGAATTATATTCTACCTCTTGTTCCTTCTACTACAAGCTTATGTTAACTCAGTCTTTCATGTTATTTAATTATGCTCTTTTATCAGTTCTTCCTTTATTATATGCTGGTATTGGTTCCTAAGTGGAGCCTCCCTTGCGGCACTTGTTCTTTCTGGGGTCTAGCCCACCTGGTTTTGTATGGCCAGATTTCGGAGTAGCAGCCGAGGATCTACTCGCCTTTCAGCCAGATGGTGAACACCGGGCGTAATCTTGGCAACGAGTGGGTTTCTTATTTTGCTTTCTCACTCTATTCTAAATTATTCTTTTGAGGCGTTTAGCCGCCGAACAAGTGTTAGCTCGTGTTGAAACTGAAATTTCTATCTGCCTAAGGGCTGTTACATAATTGGCAAATTCTAGGGTTCATCATGTTTAACTTAAACTCTTGCTAGTCTTTGTATTTTGTATGACTAGCTTCATGACCATCTAAATATGTAATATTTGGGACACCTTACTTTGTATGTCCGATGATCTAATATCTTTTAACAATTATTTGCTTGCTTGAGATTGAGACACTAGGCTTGTTCTTGACCATAAGAGACTGTTGTCTTATAGATAACCCTCATACATCTAGACATGTGTGACCATATTACGAGGTGGATTATACTTCAATGTACGTAGCTGGCTGTGTCTGTCCCCCGTTCTCCATTATTCTGGTTCTAGGATATGACACGGTTGAAATGGTGGCCCATGCAGGTCATAAAAATCAAGATATATAACGGTTTTACTGAATAGATGTCTCAATCAGCTTTCGCTCTTGATCTCTACTCATGTCTTCTAATCTTCCTATTCTCGACCTGATAATATGCTTATATCCTTGATCTATCCTGGTCCTTCCTTATTGTTCTCCATGTCATTTTCTTCAGTAGAATTATTCCTGGTCCTACCGATCAGCCGGATGGAGCATAACAAATGAACCAGCAGCAACCTGGGGGCCAAACCCAGCACTCAGGGGCAGCATCCCGAGTCATATCTTTCGGGGATCCAGAGTCGCCAGTTCAGCCAGCCCAGCCTGTAGAGCCTGATAATATAACCCTGATGGGACTCATCCAGGACTTGCATATATCACAAGATCGTTGGGATAATGCCCTACAGCAGACAGTACGAGATGCCATGGGCAGAGTTGGTTATCAAGGGAACAATGCGGCTAACAGCCTCAAGCGTCTGAACCCTCCTTTTTTTGACGGCCGTAAAAATTCTATTGCCGCTGATGCTTGTCTATAGGATATAGAGGTTATTCTGGAGGCAGCTAGGACTCTAGAGGAAGTGAAGGTGGCCGTTGTGCACCTGCAATTATTGGACTTAGCCTGCAGTTGGTTGGCGATGCAAGCAGTTGGATTGACAATGCTTGTCTTGCGGGTGGTATTCAGTAACAAGTTTCAAACGAAGTACTTTGATGCAGTAGCTCATATGATCTACAGACAAGGTTCAGGAATATCAAGCAGATGGGAAGGACGATCGATGGATATGCGGCCGAGTTTTCTAGGCTTAGTCAGTTTGCTCCTATCTTTGTGGCGACCGAATTGGACAGAGCGCAGCGATTCCAGTAGGGACTCCACCTAGAGATCATTCTAACAGTGGAGCAGTTAGAGCACCAGACCTTTGATGCTATTTTAAGAGCAGCTAGGAGGCATGAATATACATCACAGAGGATAGTAGATCGAACTGGAGGATGGAAGAGGCCTCATGGACAGTTATCTCAGTCGCCAACACTAGCCTCGACAGCTAGGGCCTTGACCATTGGAGCTCTTCGGAGGGTGACCACAGTTTCGTCGGTTCAACACTCGATTCTGACATATCCTTAGGAACAGAAACAGAAGCAATATTCCGTAATGAGCTACTCTTATTGTAGAAAGCCTGGGCACGTGGTTTTAGAGTGTCGTAAGGCACAGGGATTATGCTTGGCTTGTGGGGCACCGGATCAAAAAATTGGGTCCTGTTCACATAGAGCCAGCTCATCTTCATCAACCCTAACCAGTCCATCGGTTAGGGCACCAGCACCAGTACAGCAGCAGCATCAGTGCTACCAGCCTCTGAGGTCGTTACCGCCTCAGGCTCAATAATATGCTCAGGCCCAAGCTCAGATTCAGAACAGGCAGAGTAGTCACCAACAGAGGGGACCAGCACCAAGAGGACAGGGTCAAGTTGTGGCTCTAACCGTGGCAGAATAATTGGCATCAGATGAGGTGGTAGCAGGTACCATTTTTGTCAACTCTTTTCCAGCATCAGTATTATTTGATTCGAATGCATCGTATTCATTTATATCTGTACGATTCATGACATGAATAGGACTGGAGCCTGAGTCATTATCAGTAAGGCTCAATATACTTACTGGTAATGGTCTTATGGGAGTAGATAGAGTCTTTTCCTCATGTCGAATCGTAGTTAGCGGTAGAGAGTTTTCTGCTAGATTTATAGAATTTTCGATGGCCGACTATGATGTGGTCCTAGGAATGGATTGGTTGAAGGATCAATACACAATAATAGACTGCCATGTTGGCAGGATTATTTTTACTATTCCCGACGAAGAAGAGTTTTCATTTTTCAGAGGCGAAGTAGAACCTTCTCCACCAGTCTTGCAGATGGCAGTAGCAGAAGCAGTTCAGTTTTCCAGAGTAGTAGAAGAATTTCCTAATGTATTTCCTGAAGAGCTTCCAGGCATGCCGCCAAAAAGAGAGACAGAGTTCACCATTGATTTGATTCCAGGGACGACACCAGTATCAGAAAGAGTTTATAGAATGGCACCATCAGAGTTGGAGATCCTGTAAAAGATGATTGAAGAACTCAGAACCAAAGGATTCATTCGTGCTAGTATATCACCTTGAGGAGCCCCAATGCTTCTTGTAAAGAAGAAGGATGGTACGTTAAGATTATGTGTTGATTATCGTACGTTAAATTCGGTAACAATTAAGAACATATATTCCTACCAAGGATGGACGACTTATTCGATCAACTAAGTGGGGCAGCAGTATTCGTGAAGATTAACTTGCGATCGGGGTACCATTAGATCAGAGTGAGAGAGCAAGACATCCCGAAGACAGCATTCATATCTAGATATGGATATTGGGAGTTTCTCATTATGCCATTCGGAGCGACTAATATGCCAGCAGTATTCATAGATCTCATAAATTGTATCTTTATGCCCTATTTGGATCAGTTTGTGATAGTATTTATAGACGACATCTTAGTTTATAGCAAGAATGAAGTAGAGCATGAGCAACATCTTCGAGTAGTCCTTCAAATTCTTAGAGAGCACCAGTTGTACACGAAGTTCAGTAAGTGCAAATTTTGGCTTGATCGTATTTCGTACTTAGGTCACATCATCACCAGAGGTAGAGTGGAAGTGGATCTCCAGAAGATAGTGGCTATAGAGTCATAGCCAGTACCTAGCACCATCGCAAAAGTTTACAGTTTCCTAGGATTGCTCGACTATTATCGACGAATTGTGTCAGACCTTGCTCGAATTTTAGCACCATTGACGCTGTTGACCCGCAAGAATGTACAGTTTGCTTGGATAGCAGAGTATCATAGTTCATTCGAGAAGTTGAAGCAAGGCTTGATGACGACACCCATTCCATGCTTCCAAATAGGACTGGAGGATTTTTTGTTTATTATGATGCTTCAGGAAGAGGATTAGGATGCATCTTGATACAGCATGGCAAGGTAGTAGCTTATGCATCACATCAGCTTCGTGATCATGAGAGGAATTATCCAATTCATGACTTGGAGTTAGCAGCGGTGGTGTTTGCACTTAAGCTTTGAAGGCATTACTTGTATGGAGATCGGATAGAGATTTTCACCGACCACAAGAGCCTTAAGTACATGTTTATCTAGAAGGATCTTAACATGCATCAGAAAAGGTGACTAGAGCGATTGGTAGATTATCACATCAACCTACAGTATTATCCTGGAAAGGCCAACGTAGTTGCAGATGCATTGAGTAGAAGAGTCAAAGCTTATTTTCTAACAGCACAGCCAGAGTTATTTGCAGATCTTCAAAAAATGGGAATAAAGATTGTTCTTCCTACCAATGTGGCATTGATGGCCAATTTGCAAGTCCAGTCCAGCATAGTTGAGAGAATTAAGATAGCTCAATCAACGGATTCTAAGCTTCAGCGACTTAGGGCTGAATGTGAAGTAGAACGAAGAGCAGAGTCATTTATTTATGAAGATGACATGCTCCGACATAGAAGGCATCTTTGTGTACCCAGTGGTGACATCAGGTAAAAGATTATGGCAGAGGCTTATATTTCATACTATTTAATTCATCTCGGCGGTACAAAGATGTATCATGATATCCGTCAGCATTTCTGGTGGAATGACATAAAGATGAAGATAGCTTAGTTTTCACTCGTTGTTTAGTTTGCCAATAAGTTAAAGCTGAACATCAGAGACCAGCTGGACTTTTTCAACCTTTATCGATCCCAGAATGGAAATAGGAGCATATTACCATAGATTTTGTAACTGGATTACCTAAATCTCCAACTGGAAGAGATGCCATATGGGTTATAGTTGATTGACTCACCAAGGTAGCTCATTTTCTCCCTTTCAGGATTTGTCAGTCGACGGATCAGCTAGCAGAGAAGTATCTCAATTAGATAGTCAGATTGCATGGAGTGCCAGTCAGTATCGTATCAGACAAAGATTCAAGATTTATATCACACTTTTGGCGAAGTCTTTAAAAGAGTTTGGGAACTCATCTCAAGTTTAGTTTAGCTTATCATCCGCATATAGATGGTCAGTCGGATCACACGTTTCAAACTCACTAGACTTTGGTGGTTCGTGGGAAGATCACCTGCACTTGGTAGAGTTCTCCTACAATAACAGTTTTCAGGCTAGTATCCAAATGGTACCGTTTGAGGCACTGTATTGTAGGAAGTGTAGATCACCTTTAGTCTGGAATGATGTAGGCGAAAGGCAGATGCTTAGTCCAGAGATGGTTATACAGACTATCGAGGTGGTCAGAGAAGTCAGAGATCATCTTCGAGTTGTATAAGATCGTCAGCGCCATTGGGCTATTCTTATCGGCATCCTCTTGAGTTTCTATCGACGACCACGTATTCCTCAGGATCTCGCCTACCCATGGCATTATTCGATTCGGCGTGCGGGGAAAGCTTAGTCCTATGTATATAGGACCATTTGATATTCTCAAGCGAGTAGGTGGTGTGTCCTATCTTCTCGCTCTTCCGTCGTTGTTACGTGAGGTACATGACATATTCCATATATTATAATTACGATTGTACATTCCGAATCCGAGTCATATCCTTGATCATTCGAAATTGGTTGTTGGTACCAACCTTTCGTATAAGGAAAGGCCCGATTCCATAAAGAACCAAAGGAAGAAGATACTCAAGAACAAGACTATTAGTTTAGTCCGTGTTGCTTGGGGTCATCACTCTTTGGTGAGTCAACTTGGGAACGTGAGGATATCCGATCGCGATATCCACACCTGTTTGACTCATAAGGTATAATGTCTTCCTTATGCCTTATGCTTTTAACTCCTTGCTTGCATGAATAATTGCTTGGTTAACTGCTAGTCGTAGATTGCTTGTGTTTAGTGTAGCTTGCCCTCACATTTCTAGCCTTTTGATTAAATTCTGAGGACAAAATTATTTTAAGGTGGGTAGAGTGGTCACTCCTTTTTTTGTTATACGTATTTTTAATATATATGTACGAAATTCTGACTTTTGTCAGGTAACCCGTACTTTGGCTTGTCTTGCTTAGCCTAGTCTTGGTTTAATCTTGCTTTGGTTTAATTCGGTTTGGTTCAACTTGGCTTGGCTTGGTTTGTTTTGGTTTGAGATGAGAAGGGTTTGTATAAAAACCAACTCCTCTCTCTCCTCCATTATTTTCTCATTACTTCTTAATCTTTTTCATTTACTCCTTCCACCAACCAAGCCCTAGGCAAGTGAAACTTGCTTCATGATGGATCTTAAATTTTATTGTTCTATTGCCATCCTTGCTTGATTCTAAGCCTCTTTAGAACTTGGAGATTTTGGTTTTGGTGGTTACATTTTTATAGATCTAAGTTTATAGTTTCTTCGATTTTTCATGGTTTTGATCTCTTAAACTTTGTTATTTTCGAAAACTAATGGTTTCATGTTGTGGGGAATTCAATTCTACCCAATTTTAGCTTTTAAACCGCTTGATTTTGACTTCGTATGAAAAAGTTATGCCATTTTCGTGTTCATGGGTTTTCCATACCTTTTGGTGCTGTCGGGACGATGAACAATGTCGCGTATAGAACTTTTGCCGCATGTCATGCTTGCACGCGCAACGCAACTTGCGCGTCGCGCGCCCGCGCAATTTTTTGCCGTGTGCCCGCGAGCCGTTCTTGCGTGCACCTTGCACCGTGGGCAGTTTTGCCCGCGTAGCACAGCGCAACTTGTGTGCCGCGCGCCCGCACGATTATTTGTCGTGCGTCCGTGCGTCGTGCTTGCGCGCACCTTATGTCGTAGGCATTTTTGCCCCCGTGCACAGTGCAACTTGTACGCCACGCGCAATTTTTTGCCGCCTTTCCGTGCGTCGTGCTTGCGCGCACCTCTCAACGTGGGCAGTTTTGCCCACACGCGCATCACAACTCGTGCGTCGCATGCCCGCGCGATTTTCTGTCGCCCGCCCGCACGTCGTGCTTGCGCATACCTTGCGTCGTGGGAATTTTTGACCGCGCGTGCAGCGCAACTTGCGCGCCGTACGGTCGTGCGATTTTCTATTGCCCGCCCCCGCGCCGTGCTTCCGTACACCTTGTACCGTGGACAGTTTTGTCCGCGTGCGTCGTGCGCCCACGCAATTTTTTGCCGATCGCCCACGCGCCGTGCTTGCGTGTACCTTGCACCGGAGGCATTTTTGCCCGTGCACGCAGCGCAACTTGTACGCCGTGCGCCCACACGATTTTATGACGCCCGCCTGCGAGCTTTGCTTGCACGCACCATACGCCATGGGTAGTTTTGCTTGCATGTGCAGTGCGCAGACCGCGCGCCGTGTATGCACGACGCGTGCGCCATTGACAATTTTGCCCGTGCACAGATCACTCTAAATGACTGTTTTTGTCCGTTTAAGCTATTTTGTAGTTAAAATCTTGAAAAACTAAAAGCATGAAAGTTGTAGATCTTTGTCTTGGCTCAAGAATCTTCATGTCTTACTTTAATCAGAGTTCATATGTGACTTTTAGTTTCAATCACGCATGCGTGTTCTCAATCTTCTTTGTGTGATTTCTATACTTGGCCTAAATTACAACGACCCGACTTGACACTTGATAGTCTTGAGATAGTAACTTGAACTTGACTTGAAGATGATAATATGAACCCGTCTTGATAACTCTTGATCGTAGCCCGTCGAGGCGCACTCTAGACAAGTACTCTTGACATGACAAGTAAACATGACATGAAATGTATAATCTTTATTGCTTCTGCGATGGCTATTCCGGTCTTGTTAGTGTAACTCTTACCTTGATCCCGTGGTTGACTGTGCCTGTACAAGCTACATGTCTCGTCTTGCATCATGCTAGGACATGGATTCCTGATTACCACAGTCAGGGATTCATAACGAATCTGACTTAGTTAATGACTAGATTGATCAAGTAGTTCATATAGAGAGATTTTTCAGTTACAAGCGATCCTGTTATCCCTGCCACAACTGTGGAATTGTAGCCTACCAACGAGTAGGACGCATTTCCAGCACACTGTCATGTGTTGCACCTCTTGAATCATAAGCACTAAAGTACACCAGTAATCTTGATAACTCTTGTAACCCTCGCCTGGATAACCTGGATAGTCTGTAGGGCTTATGACTGTGGGAACATCTCATTGCATCTTATTAGTAACTAAGCTTGTGATAACCCTAGTTAGCTAACAATAGCAAGCCGTAGGACTTGATTGGCCGTGCTTGAATCAATTGTCTCATGATTAACATGGAAATTATATTCTACCTCTTGTTCCTTCTGTTACAAGATTATGTTAACTCAGTCTTTCATGTTATTTAGCTATGCTTTTTTATCAGTTCTTCTTTTATTATAAGATGGTTTTAGTTCCTAAGTGGAGCCTCCCTTGTGGCACTTGCTCTTTCTTGGGTTTGACCCACCTGGTTTTGTATGGCCAGATTTCGGAGTAGAACCGAGGATCTACCCGCCTTCCAGCCAGATGGTGAATACCAGGCGTAACCCTGGCAACGAGTGGGTTTCTTATTTTTCTCTTTTACTCTATTGTAAATTATTATTTTTAGGTGTTTAGTCGCCCGCCTAGCAAGTGTTAGCTCGTGTTAAAACATAAATTTTTGTCTGCCTAAGGGCTGTTACATGATTGGCAAATCCTAGGGTTGATCATGTATGACTTAAACTCTTGCTAGTCTTCGCATTTTGTATGACTAGCTTCATGATCATCTAAATATGTAATGTTTGGAACGCCTTACTTTGTATGTCTGATGATCTAACATCTTGTAACAATTATTTGCTTGCTTGAGATTGAAACACTAGGCTTGTTCTTGACCATAAGAGACTGTTGGCTTGTAGATAACCCTCTTGCATCTAGACAACCGTGACCGTATTGCGAGATGGGTTGCACTTTAATGTACGTAGTTGGCTGTGTCTGTTCCCCGCTCTCCAGTAGTCTGGTTCTGGGTCGTAACATAAATAATGTAAATAAATAATATGACCGAGACCAAGGCTTGAACTTGGTTCAATTCTTTAAGGCAATATTTTGTCTCGCACTGGTGCTTACGGTTAGCGATTAGTCTCTTAGGATACAACGGTACTTCTCATTCGGTAGCAGCACTTCACACCGTAGGAACTAGGTGAAGCAATTAATGTAGACTCTCTCTCTCTCTCTCTCTCTTTCTCTCTCTTGGAATGAATGCTTGATGCCTGAATTTGTGAACTAAACTGATATAACACTATGCTTTTAAAAATGACAAAGGGAGACAAATATGAGTAGACGCATTGCTTGGAAGGGACACACCTTTCCGATAGATTCATTCAATTCAAATAGGACACACCTATTGGAACTTTAATAAAATATTATTTTTAATTATTTATCTAAGTCAAAATTACATTTACTTTTCAACAGTTTGTATCACTGGGCTATGATGAGTTTTAATGCACATAATCCAGCAGTTTTGTGAGTATGATGCTTAGGTATCTATTGCTTGGATATGTTGCTTGGTTCTAAATTTACTACGGGTCTGCTACTTGGTTCTGGAATTACTTATTTTGGCTACATGTTGCTGCCTCTATATTTTGGCTACATGTTGCTGCAATTTGGCATTGCTATCTTTATATGATGTTGCCCCTATTTGAGTATCAGTCATTTGTCTGGGCCCAGTAGCTGCATTACCTAATGGATTTAAATTCTTGTGTTGGAGCACTTGAACTTGCCAACAACATTACTTAGTTATCACTTTGGCTTTAACTCTTGAACATGGCATTACCTGATGGATTTAAATTCTTAATTTGGAGTGGCTTTATTGAAGATAATAATGGAAAGATTTGAACTTGATCAATTTTCTTTACTCTTTCATGTGGAGGAGTATAACTTGGCCTTGGTTATCACTTAGCTTTGAGTATCACTTGGCTTTTTATGGGCTATGATGAGTTTGTGATCACTTTGGCTTTAACTTCTGTTTCAATATCACTTTGACTTTGAGTATAAATGGGGAAATTTGTGATTATGCTGCCCTCTGTATGCTGCGTTATACTTCTGTTTGAGTATTATGGCTTTGAGTATGTGTGAGTTTATCACTTGGCTTTGATATTTTTGTTAACAAAGGTGAATAGAATATTGCAACATTCCTACATGATATATGAACCATGTACACAAATCTTTGAGCCCAATTTTTTATATATTAGGTTTTTTTTTACATTAATAAGTCTTATCATGTGGAAATACTTGTTCTTGCTTTTTGAGTACACATGCTTCATTTTTTTCTACCTTTATATGTTTGCTTCAATTTGCTACTTTTGTTTTGGTGATATGATGAAAATATGTGCGACATGGAGATACTAATGTTGTTGCATGGTTGTATCTTGATGGCCTAAAACTCAAGACTGATATAAAATAGAAAGGTCTCAGTGAAGGTCGGGATAAAGCTCATGATGAAGATCTGCAGATGATTTTTTGGCTAATACGTATCTCTACTCCAATCTTCAGTTATAATTTGTAATGACAATGAATTTTTGGGTAGACTGTTATGTTTCCGTTGGAGTAAATAATTATTGAAAAAATATTACATATTTCCCAATAAGAAATTTCTTCATTTATGATAATTTTTATTTTATTTTAGGAAATAAATATTTATTAATTATGCCAATTTATTGTGTGAGAGAAAAAATATATAATTACTAACTCAATTTAAATTAGTTGGGAAGAAAAAGGGGGTAATCATACCTACGTCTACTATATCTCCAATAAACGTCCACTTTCAACAACCATCCAAACAATGAATTTTTTCTCCACTTTCAACAACTATCCAGACAATGAAACTTTTTTTTTCCACTTTTAACAACCATCCAAACAACAGAACTCATTTTTCCTCTAATTTCATATTTTCCAATTCTACCAACCAAACAACTTTTGGAATGTCAAAATTTATGCTCTCTGTTTTTCCACTTTCGTACTTCCATGCACTTTCATGCAACAAAACATCCCGCAATGTTGTCACACTTCTCTCACCATTATACCCTTACTCTTCTAACTCTAATCCCAAACTTATCTTTGTTCCTTTGCTCTAGTTCATTTTTGATCTAAAATATTTGAAGTTTGACGATCTTCTGACTCGGTCCTTTCTTCTCCTTTGGTTACCCACTAGAGTTCGATATCTCCAACAAAAAAGACAAACTTGAGCCACTATATTCTAATTTGTTCATGAAAAAACTTGAACCACTCCAATTAGTCATTAGTTTCGTCGTCTTACAATTTTATGATAATAAATTAATTTAATAATGTTCAGCATATGAAATGTGAAATCTATTGGGGGGGAGGGTATTGTACTAGTTTTTAATATATTAAAAGTTAGGGATTTTAGGGTTACTAGTTTATTGCAAAGGTAGATTAAATTGAAGAATGCTCAGTATATAACATGCTAAATTTATTTCTTGAAAATTGGCCATTAGTTTGTTGTTGTTGTTTTTAAATTGAAAATTATGATTTCTTGCTAGGGTTATTGTATGTTGCTCGATATTCATATTGTGGTTCCCAAATTTTTAGTTCTAATAGTTAGTAAAGATCTTTGTCTAGTAGCACTACCAAGATACAACATACATCTTGTAATAAAACCAATTTTCCTTATAATTTACCCTTTAAATTTTTTAAGCTCTATAATTAGCGGATGGTGTATAATCTCGTTACGATGTCATGTTGATAATAAGCAAGTTTTTTAAACTCTTTTCAAGTATAACTTTTCTTAGTTTTTCTCTGTTCTAGTATACCTTAAAAATAAGATTTGTTCGTTGGAACATAGACTTCTAAACGACTTTAGGGTATATCAAATGGACATGTACTTGTTGAATCTTTCATCCAATTTGTAGTTAGTTGCCTTGTTGTCATACACATACGATAGTCCGTGAAACAAAAGATCCTAGTTATGAATGATGATGAGAGTAGAGAAGAAATTCAAATTAATTATTTAATACAATTTTTTAGAATGTACAATTTTTTTAAATAAATCTTTAAAATGTAGGGTATGGGGTGCCAACTCCAGTGGCACCTATTGAAGTTAGAGGTATTTTTGGATCGTATTTTGGATTGGAGGTGGGAAAGGAGGCATATGGCTATAAATAGAGGGGGTTTTGGGTTGTCATGGACATGAAAAATAGAGAATAAGGAGAGACGAAAACGAAGGACGTATCTTGATGAAAGAGATCCAGCAACATGAGAACTACATATCTTGCTTGGTATTTGTTGGAGAGGTATTTGCATAAATTAAATTATTATTATTTATTTATTTATTGCTTTAATTGTTTAATATTTACAAGTTTCTATAAATTATATTTACAATTATACGATTATAGTCGCGAACTACGTTTGCGAGTGCATGGCTATTAGATGTACATGACCCACTATGCCAAATGGGAGCGACCTCCCTCCCCAAAGCCCTTGGTTCAGACCTTTGGATTCCATTTTATAGTTGAGCTACAATTTCTATAACATGAAAGAGACTTGATCTTAAGTCTGGTTTAGCGTAGGAGGCGAGCGTTAGTAAGGCGACCATTAGGGAGGAAAAATCCAAAAAGAAAAAAATACTTTCTACCTGAACAGTCCAATTCTGGAAAGTGACTTTCATGCCATGGCCCCAACATAACACTTTCCAGCAACCCATGGGCAAAATGACCATCACACTCTAGGATCTAACAAAAATTCTAGGGTTACCTATTACAAGTGACGCTATATATTTTGATGAACATTTAGAGGCCAGTGATCTCATGAGGAGGTACATTTGTGTGGATCCGACATCAAATTTAGGTCGTAGATCAGATGTCAATTCCTATAACACAATTGAGACTTTATCTTAAGTCTAGTTGAGCACTGATGGCTCCTCTAGCGCAACACTTTTTAGCTGCCTGTGGGCGAAATGACAATCATACTTTGGGATGTAACAAATATTCTAGGGTTCCCTATTATCACTGACCTTATATATTTTGATGAAAATTCAGAAGCCAGTGATCTTATTATAAGGTAATGGTATGGATATGCCATCAGATTTAGGCTGTAGATTAGACATCAAAATAAGCCATGGTGTGGCTCCGCTGCAACTTCGAACTTGACCGTACTATTGGCAGTCAGGTAACTATAGATGAAAATATGGTATGAAGTTTAATTATAATGCCTTTGTAACATATATTATTATAGTTTAACTCATTCATGTATTATATTTCAAGCCATATGTTGCACGAGGACCTATTTACTTACTTTATGTGGTGTAATTCTTTTTTTCTTTCCAGCGGAACGTAATACAAGGTAAATGTGCGTCTTCTATCATTTTTAGATAATTTAGTAGAACGTACTCGGCATGCATGGGAAGCAACATTATTAGTATATTTATATTTATCCTTGACGGAGTTTGTATCTACAACATCAGTAGACAACTATAGTAGAAATCTGATTTGATGCATGTCACTAGTATATATATACATAAAAGAAATAATATTATTTCTGTAAGTCAATAGTGTTTACTTATACCATGTTTTCTACTTAGGTTTGGTCCTACAATCATTTCTGTATTGGTGATAGAGCAGTGAACATTATTAGCTATGAAACGGGTATCTTCCAGATGATGGACAACAAATATAGCAGACTAGGCACATTGCAGATACCAGGTGGTCTCCATTTATCAAACACAATTTGATTCGCTAAAACATTCATAACCAAAATAATTTATTATTTCTACTATTTTAATTATTATGTTTACCATGTATCAAATAGGTTTTATGGATTCCCTACAATATTTATTTTGAAGCTCTTGATATTCAGAGAATGTCCAATACATTTTGTTTACATAGATTCTATATTATATACCACTATCGTACCATGTACCATCCAGCGGATCGTGTTCTTCGACAGTTCGAGATGGTAAAAATAATTCCTAATGATCCACCGTTTATGAGCCATGGCAAACCAATGCATTACCTATACTCCGTGGTTTGCTTTCTGGTTGGGATGCAAGATACGAGATATCTAGTGTGGCAAATATCTCGCTAGGTGGAATCTGACAAAGATTGTAAGTTTAAATTTTATTAAGTTTGCCATTGTGTTTGCTAATATTTGGTTTAAATAATGCAGTGTTAGGTGACATTGCTTACAAACATTGGTGGAGAGAGCCTCAACAGAGACTATAGATTTGAAGAACTTCGGTTCGCGAATAGAGAAATAGATAATTGTAGCCTGCATAGATTTTTGGACAATCTTGCCAAACTAGTATGTCTTTATTTATTATTTTATTACATTTTATTTCATTAGATTTATTGGAAAAAGTTTTAAATTTTAGCGTCAAGAAATGCAACAAGCAATCGGAAGTAGGAATGGTAGCATGTGGTCGCAAGGTTAAATTGTAACTGTTTGCGACTATTATGGATCGACATATTATGCAGGGCCCACCCCATATGCCTATAATATATATCCTACCGTATTATCCAATAGGCAATGTTAGAATATTAATGAATAAATAATAATTATAGGGATTAGTGTGACATAGTTTTAAAGGGTATGACTAATAGGACAACTTAGATTACATGGGTGATAGACGAATTCAACCCGTCCAACTTTCCTGTATCACCCCAGTCCCAAAATATGTAGGACTAGGAAAGTAGAAATGCCAGCTGTATTCATACGAAGTACATAGGCCTCGTATGGATACATAAGCTGTAAAGTGCAGTAAACCACAACTAACTAATCTCATCCACAAATGTAAGAATAAAATATATCATATAATCAACTATGAAATTGTTATTTGGTACATGTAGTTGGGCGGAGACAAATCCACTACCAACTATGAAAAAAAATACATGATATACAAAAGAATGATTTTGGTGAGCGAAGCGAAGACGATCAAAGTACAATCATCCTCGGAGAATAGTGATGATCATGGCCACGGCTAGAACACCTGCGGAAGACAAGAGCACACACCTGGCGAGATAACCAGGTCCTCAGAGGGACATAACAAGACACATAATATCATGCCAATATAACTGAATATAAATTGCTCAAATAAATAAGTCAAATGAATTACAACATGGTCCAATACACACCATTGAACTAGCGTACCATCCCCCCAACCAAACAAGGACAGGAGATGGTAAACTAATTCACGATGACGTATCTTTCCATGCTATGACCCAATATGGTATCCGGACCTCAACAAGGTTCAATAACTTCTCATCGGAGTAGTATGCCACACCTACAACCAAACAAGGACAAGATGTGACGAACTAATCTGCGACAAGTTATTGTTCCAAGCCACGGTCAGATATAAGTACCCAAACCAAAAGTACTCGTACCTAACGGATAAGGGCGCCTAACCAAATCTAAGTGAATGCAGTTTTAAGAACAGTTCATGGTCGCATGACTACCGGGTCATGTCAAGAAAATACCAATACAGTACCTCAGAAGCGAGTCACAACACCATATACTATTCCTCAGTATCGAGCGAGTCTATAACATAGGGTGGTAGTCAAGTTACAATATAGTCTACCTATCGTTCCTCAATAGCGAGCGAGTCTACGATAGATAGGGTGGTAGTCAACTTCCAATCATGTTCTTCCCGCCCAAAGCCAACTCATAGCAGCTAAGTCTTCTAGGATGCAATTCTATTAGCAGTTATTTCCTAACGTACGGCTTATACCTACTGGTGGCTAGCCAATCACGCATGTCCGAGTCCTATATGTGACTCACAACAATATGGTATAAATGTGTCAAGGCCTATGAATGCAACACACAAGGTGGTCCCTTAAATCTAGGTTTAATGTGTAAGAAAAATAATACATAGCAGAAAATATAACTGAACAGTAAGTTCTAACAGGTTATGCCATGTATCACAGTTTATTTTGCATAAAAAATAATAAATAATGCATAAAATATGAGCTAAAATAAATAAACAGCAAATGGCAAGGTGTCTTGCCTGATTGACGTCTGAGGTGGTGCTGTAATGATCAAGGTGACATAAACTGCGACTTCGGTGCAACAACTATGCAAGGTGACCTTTGGTGGTGGCACAGACAGTTCCTTTGGGTCCAGAAGGGTCAAATTAGTTAGGGTTGACACAAGGTAGTCTCGATTTGGCGAGGGAATTGTCACGCCCCAGAACCAGAACACTAGAGAGCGGGGGCAGACATAGCCAGCTACGTATAATGAAATGGGATCCACTCCATTATACGGTCACGGCTGTCTAGATATGTGAGAGTTTATCTACAAGCCATCAGTCTCTTATGGTCAATAACAAGCCTAGTGCCTCAATCATAAGCAAATAAGTGAAGTTACAAGATATCAGACCACCAAATATACAATTGTAAGGCGTTCCAAACATTACATATCCAGATGATCAAGAAGCTAGTCGTACAAAATGTAAGTACTAGCCAGAGTTAAGTCATACATGATCAACCTCGAGTTGCCAATCATGATTACAGCCCGTAGGCAGACAGTAAGTAAAAATGTACACGAGCTAACACTTGCTCGGCGGCTAAACGCCTCAAAAGAATAATTTTACAATAGAGTGGGAGAGCCAAAATAAACCCACTCGTTGCCAGGATTCCCTCTAGTGGTCACCATGTGGCTGGAAGGTCGGTAGATCCTCTGGTGCTGCTCCGGTATCTGGCCATACAAAACCAGCTGGGTCAGACCCCAGAAAGAGAAAGTGCCACAAAGGAGGCTTCACTTAAGAACTAAAACCAGCATATCACAAATGAATAGCAAGGATAATTAAAAGATACTAATAATAACTGAGATAACAATAATATATTGAGCACGAAGAAACCATTCAAGTAGCGAGACTGTAATCCTTAAACCAAACAAGGACCGGGGTTGCAATCCTTCGCCTGAATAGAAACCCGCCTCAGTTACTATTGATAAGGTAAAACGTATCAAGCATGACAGGTGATATACGATGAGATAACCATGGGACCATTCAGATAACCAGGTTACAACCCGTAAACCAAACAAGGACCGAGGTTGTAACCCTTCGTCTGAACAGAACTTGGTTTCTCCTACCATTTATCGGCAAGATAATATAAGAAGACAAGTCATATAACAAGACTAGACTCCATCCAATCATTCACGGCCAAGCAATAAGTACGGCTTGATACTTTAACTAACTAGGGTTATCACAAGCCTTAGTTACTAGCAAGATGCAATGAGAATTCCAAGTCCGGTTACCTGTTTGTTACTACCTGAGTAATCTCAGCAAGAAAAGGAAAAGATAGCATGATATAGTAGACACACTGTAGTAAGATACATGTGTCCTATGGTACCACACTCGACGGCGGGCTGGAAGTGCGCTCATCTCGACGGATAGCAACAAATCCCATGTATATATATATAAGGCCGGGACCAAAGGGGCAACAGGTAACTGGGAAATTCTCCATGAACTATTTGATCAATCTAGTCATTATCCTAGCCAGATTCAGCATGAATTCCTGACCGTGGTACTCAGGGATCATGCGCTAGACATGATGCAAGACACAACCGGACTAGTAGTTTATACAAGCATAATCATCCACGGTGTCCAGGCCAATGAATTGATTTGTCAAGAGTGCGCCACGACGGGCCACTATCATTATCATTATTACTTATCAAAAGTGCGCCACGACGGGCCACTATCAAGCATTATCAGGGTACTTGTCAAGAGTGCACCACTACGGGTCACTGTCGTGTCATGTATAACAGGTCAAGTTATCAGGTCAAGTTATCAGGTCAAGTTATCATATCAGGAGTGCACCACGATGGGCCACTATCAAGCATGTCAGTTCTTGGTCACACCATACCAGGTACAATTATCATTTCAATCATATCAATCATATCGGGATTATCAAGTTCGGGACAAAAAGACGTAAGGATATAAAATGGGCGTAAAAATATACTATAGGGTAAGGTGTATGCTATAGGGAATCAAGTTACACAGGGCATTACAAGTATGAGTTAATAACGACCATTAAATAATAAAATACAAGCCAGGAAAAGAGCCGCATAGGCGGCCAAGAATGATCTCATACGGCCAAGGAGGGAGCAGCCCATGCGGCTGGAGGGGACTCGGGTCTAAGGGAAGTAAGCTTCATGCGGCTGACGGGATCAAGTTCCATGCAGCCAGGGTAGGGTGGGGACATGCGGTCATGAGTTAAAAAGTTTATGCGGCTAGAGAAAGAAATTTATGCGGCCGGGGAAATTAAGAGCCCATGCGGCTCGGAACGGGAACAGCTCATGCGGCTGACGGGGCAGCAAGGTCTTATGCGGCTGGACGAGCCATGTGCTTATGCGGCGAGGAGATGAAGGGGGTACATGCGGCTGAGTTAGAGTATTTATGCGGCTGGAAAGAAGCGGGGTCCCATGCGACTCTCAGAGAGTGGGCCCATATGCGGCTGGACGATCACGAGCATATGCGGCTGGAAGACTCGCCGCATGAAGGTTCATGCGGTCAAGTGCTGCCATGCGGCTAAGGGGGTTCATGTGGTCAGCACTGTTCTTCTTCTCCACTTGTCCGAGAAGAAGAACCAAGGAGTTCAGGGTTCCAAGGCTCATAATTTCTTCATCCCAAGTCCAAATCCAGACTTCCATAGGTCAAAACGGGGCAGAATGAAATGCTCTACAACATAGAACCATCAAAACTCAGAAATAACAAGATTAAGTGGATCAAAACCCAAGATTTCCGAAAATAAAGTAAACTTAGATCTACAAGAATCTAGTCATGGAAAGTGGAAATGCCAAGTATTAAAGTAAGTTAAAATACTGTAAGGAAGAGAATGAAGCAATAAAATTGGAGTTCCTCCATGAAGCAAGTTGTACTTGCCTACACCTCTCTCTCTCTTGTAGGTAAATAATGGAGGAAAGAAGAAGAGTAATGAAGAGAGAGAAAGAAGTTGGGTTAAATAAATGGTAGTGGTGGTGGTAGATAAGGGTTCACCCCTTGGTCCATGATGAACCAATAGCAATCTCCAAACCGAACCAAGCCAACCCAAACCAAGAAATAAACCAAGCCAGGAATAAAAACTAAGCCAGGAATCATGCAATACAAGAATAAATACGTACACGTATTCTAAAATACGTAATACGAACAACAGGCATTACAACTCTACCCACCTTAAAAGAATTTCGTGCTCGAAATTTAATTAAGAGGCTAGAGGGACAAGAACAAGCTATACTATCGCTAGCAATCTACGTTACCAATCAATCAATCATACAATCATACATGCAAGCAAGGTATCGAAGTACAAGGCATAAGGAAGATATTACACCTCATGAGCCAAACCGATTGGGATAACGTGATCGGATATCATCCTCACACTCCCACATTTGACTCTCCCAAGGAGCGATGAACTCAAGCAACACGAACTAAACTGATAGTCTTACGCTTGAGGTCTCTCTCTTTGGTCAAACAGGGACACGGGCCTCTCCTCATACGAAAAGGTTGATACCAATAACTATTTTCGAATGATCTAGGACATTGCTCGGGCCCGGGATATACCGTTGTAATTTGGATACATGAAATATGACATGTGTCCCGTATAACGACGGCGAAAAGCAAGACAATAGGACACAGATACCTCTCTGCCGATTCTGGATCTGGGCCTGGGCCAGGGCGAACTGCTGATGCCTCTGTTGCTGGAAGGCCTGGGCCTGAGACGACAATGGACCCGGGAACGGGAGCTGCTGCGGTTGGTAAACTGGAGCTGGTTCTGGTGCTGGTGCTGGTCCTATAACCGAGGGACTAGTTACTGTCGACGATGATCTGTTTCTGAACGGACAAGATCCTATCATGTGGTCCGGCGAACCACAAACCAAGCACAATCCCTGTGCTCTGCGGCACTCAGAAACAATATGCCCGGGCTTCCCGCAATGAGAACAACCGGTTGCGAAAGGCCGCTTCTGCTGTTGGAGATAGGTCGGGGCAGAATGCTGTAAGGAGGTAACCAAACCTGTCCTCGTAGCTTCAATGGTCAGGGCCCTAGCTGCTGGGGCCGGTGCTGGGGATTGGTTCATCTGGTCGTGAGACCGCTTCCGATCTCCGGTCCGGTCTGCTATCCTTCGGGATGTGTACTCATGCCTCCTCGCTGCTCGCAAGACGGCATCAAAAGTTCTGTGCTCGTACTGCTCTACTGCTAATATGATCTCCAAGTGGAGCCCCTGCTGGAATCGCTGGGCTCTGTCTAGCTCGGTTGCCACCAAGGTGGGAGCAAACCGACTCAACCTTGAAAACTCGGCCGCATATCCGTCGACCGTCCTGCTCATCTGCCTGAGATTACTAAACCTGGCCTGCAGGTCATATCTAGCTACTGCGTCGAAGTACTTGGTCTGGAACATATTACTGAATACCGCCCACATGACAGGCGTACCCAAACTCGCTGCTTGCATAGCCCACCAGCTGCGGGCTAGATCTAGTAACTGTAGGCGCACCACCGCCACCTTCTCTACTTCAGGGGTCCTGGCTGCCTCCAAGATAACTTCAATGTCCTGTAGCCAGGCATTTGCAGCAATAGCATCCTCGCTGCCGTCGAAGAAGGGAGGGTTTAGGCACTTGAAATTGTTGACCGCACTATTCCCTCGAGGACTACTTCCGCTCACAGCATCTTGTACTGCTTGCTGCAAGGCATCACCTCGACGGTCCTGAGACGCAAACAACTCACGGATGAGCCCTATCAAGACCCCATCCTCTGACCCTGCTGGCTGAACTGGCTGGACTGGGGGCACTGATTCTCCAGAAGGCATAGCTCGGGAGGCGGCTGCAGAGGACTGATCTTGATCTTCTTGCTGTTGCTGGGCTGCTGGCCGAACTTCTTCTGGCTGATCAACATGAACGATGCCACTGAAGTAATGACATCAAGAATATTAAGAAGGACCAGGATAGAACAATGATGCAAGCATGTTATCAAGTCAGGGATCCAAGGAGATAAGAAGATACAAGTGGAGATCAAAGGCGAGTACAGATTGAGGCATCTATCTGGTAAACCCTCACATTTCTTGATTGACAAGACCTGCATGGGCCACCACTTAAACCATGTCATGCCCCAGAACCAGAACACTAGAGAGCGGGGGCAGACATAGCCAGCTACGTATAATGAAATAGGATCCACTCCATTATACGGTCACGGCTGTCTAGATATGTGAGGGTTTATCTACAAGCCATCAGTCTCTTATGGTCAATAACAAACCTAGTGCCTCAATCATAAGCAAATAAGTGAAGTTACAAGATATCAGACCACCAAATATACAATTGTAAGGCGTCCCAAACATTACATATCCAGATGATCATGAAGCTAGTCGTACAAAATGTAAGGACTAGCCAGAGTTAAGTCATACATGATCAACCTCGAGTTGCCAATCATGATTACAGCCCGTAGGCAGACAGTAAGTAAAAATGTACACGAGCTAACACTTGCTCGGCGGCTAAACGCCTCAAAAGAATAATTTTACAATAGAGTGGGAGAGCCAAAATAAACCCACTCGTTGCCAGGATTCCCTCTAGTGGTCACCATGTGGCTGGAAGGTCGGTAGATCCTCTGGTGCTGCTCCGGTATCTGGCCATACAAAACCAGCTGGGTCAGACCCCAGAAAGAGCAAGTGCAACAAAGGAGGCTTCACTTAAGAACTAAAACCAGCATATCACAAATGAATAGCAAGGATAATTAAAAGATACTAATAATAACTGAGATAACAATAATATATTGAGCACGAAGAAACCATTCAAGTAGCCAGACTGCAATCCTTAAACCAAACAAGGACTGGGGTTGCAATCCTTCGCCTGAATAGAAACCAGTCTTAGTTACTATTGATAAGGTAAAACGTATCAAGCATGACAGGTGATATACGATGAGATAACCATGGGACCATTCAGATAACCAGGTTACAACCCGTAAACCAAACAAGGACCGAGGTTGTAACCCTTCGTCTGAACAGAACTTGGTTTCTCCTACCATTTATCGGCAAGATAATATAAGAAGACAGGTCATATAACAAGACTAGACTCCATCCAATCATTCACGGCCAAGCAATAAGTACGGCTTGATACTTTAACTAACTAGGGTTATCACAAGCCTTAGTTACTAGCAAGATGCAATGAGAATTCCAAGTCCGGTTACCTGTTTGTTACTACCTGAATAATCTCAGCAAGAAAAGGAAAAGATAGCATGATATAGCAGACACACTGTAGTAAGATACATGTGTCCTAAGGTACCACACTCGACGGCGGGCTGGAAGTGCGCTCATCTCGACGGATAGCAACAAATCCCATGTATATATATATATATATATATATAAGGCCGGGACCAAAGGGGCAACAGGTAACTGGGAAATTCTCCATGAACTATTTGATCAATCTAGTCATTAACCTAGCCAGATTCAGTATGAATCCCTGACCGTGGTACTCAGGGATCATGCCCTAGAAATGATGCAAGACACAACCGGACTAGTATTTTATACAAGCACAATCATCCATGGTGTCCAGGCCAATAAATTGATTTGTCAAGAGTGCGCCACGATGGGCCACTATCATTATCATTATTACTTATCAAAAGTGTGCCACGACGGGCCACTATCAAGCATTGTCAGGGTACTTGTCAAGAGTGCACCACTACGGGTCACTGTCGTGTCATGTATAGCAGGTCAAGTTATCAGGTCAAGTTATCAGGTCAAGTTATCATATCAGGAGTGCACCACGACGGGCCACTATCAAGCATGTCAATTTTTGGTCACACCATACCAGGTACAATTATTATTTCAATCATATCAATCATATCGAGATTATCAAGTTCGGGACAAAAAGACGTAAGGATATAAAATAGGCGTAAAAATATACTATAGGGTAAGGTGTATGCTATAGGGAATCAAGTTACACAGGGCATTACAAGTATGAGTTAATAACGACCATTAAATAATAAAATACGAGCCAGGAAAAGAGCCATGCGGCTCGAGCATAGGTGTCCAAGAATGATATCATGCGGCCAAGGAGGGAGCAGCCCATGCGGCTGGAGGGGACTCGGGTCTAAGGGAAGTAAGCTTCATGCGGCTGGCGGGATCAAGTTCCATGCGGCCAGGGAAGGGTGGGGGCATGCGGTCATGAGTTAAAAAGTTCATGCGGCTAGAGAAAGAAATTTATGCGGTCGGGGAAATTAAGAGCCCATGCGGCTCGGAACGGGAACAGCTCATGCGGCTGGCGGGGCAGCAAGGTCTTATACGGCTGGACGAGCCATGCACTTATGCGGCCAGGAGATGAAGGGGGTGCATGCGGCTGAGTCAGAGTATTTATGCGGCTGGGAAGAAGCGGGGGTCCCATGCAGCTCTCAGAGAGTGGGCCCATATGCGGCTGGACGATCACGAGCATATGCGGTTGGGGGACTCGCCGCATGAAGAATCATGCGGTCAAGTGCTGCTATGCGGCTAAGGGGGTTTATGCGGCTACAGGTAGACAGAGTCCATGCGGCTCGAATTATGCCGAAGCCTATGCGGCTGGAAGACTCGCCGCATGAAGGTTCATGCGGTTAAGTGCTGCCATGCGGCTAAGGGGGTTCATACGGTCAGCACTGTTCTTCTTCTCCACTTGTCCGAGAAGAAGAACCAAGGAGTTCAGGGTTCCAAGGCTCATAATTTCTTCATCCCAAGTCCAAATCCAGACTTCCATAGGTCAAAACGGGGCAGAATGAAATGCTCTACAACATAGAACCATCAAAACTCAGAAATAACAAGATTAAGTAGATCAAAACCCAAGATTTTCGAAAATAAAGTAAACTTAGATCTACAAGAATCTAGTCATGGAAAGTGGAAATGCCAAGTACTAAAGTAAGTTAAAATACTGTAAGGAAGAGAATGAAGCAATAAAATTGGAGTTTCTCCATGAAGCAAGTTGCACTTGCCTAGACCTCTCTCTCTCTGGTAGGTAAATAATGGAGGAAAGAAGAAGAGTAATAAAAAGAGAGAAGGAAGTTGGGTTAAATAAATGGTAGTGGTGGTGGTAGGTAAGGGTTCACCCCTTGGTCCATGATGAGCCAATAGCAATCCCCAAACCGAACCAAGCCAACCCAAACCAAGAAATAAACCAAGTCAGGAATAAAAACTAAGCCAGGGATCATGCAATACAAGAATAAATACGTACACGTATTCCAAAATACGTAATACGAACAACAGGCATTATAGGAATAAGAATGATGGGCTTGGACACGGACAAGGTTCGATAATAGAAGGAAGTTGCGTAAAACAAATACTTATACTATTTCAAAAAAAATATTTTATAATATTTGATGACAACTTTTAGATAATTACTGGAAAATATATAGGGGAGAAAAACATTTTAAGGAAAAACTCTAAATTTTTTAAAATAGGATTTCGAGGTAGAAAATATATACAACTTTTATAAATGGCTAAAAATATAATAATACATCAAATACAAAATTTGAAATTACATATGGTCACCAACCCCATATATTTATTTAATTGATTTTGAAAACTGTATCTAGTAAAATAGTCTAGACAAATACTTGAAGTCACAAAGATTTATTTTTGTATCGTAACTAAAATTTTCTTGGGTAGAAAATATCATACCATATTTTTTTTAAATGCCATAAAAATAGTATAAATAAATATATTTTGGTTAAAAGCTTGTTTTAAAGCACCACACAAAACTATAATAATGCTTTAGCCTCTAAGCCAAATATCATATTTTTGAGAATAGCTAGAAATACAATATATATTTTTAACCCTGATTTTGTCCAAGTAATTTATGGTTGAAAAATATCCTTGAAAATAACTAGAAAGTCAAAGCAACATTTCTAAGTCTAAACACATATTCAAATACTCAAAATAATAATACAATAATATAACTGGAGATATATTACCAGTTTATTAAGAGTAGGTAATTAATAATTAATGTTGCGACCAAATGTAGTAATAATAATAGTAATAATAATACTAATGATAATAATAATACAAAATACCTAAAGACAATAGTAAATACCAGTGCAAAATAATAGTGAAAAGAAAAAATAATAATAATAAGGTAAAACCAACAAACAAAATAAACGGCTAGCCTAAACAACCAAAAGACAAAGAAAACAACATAGCATCTGTCCTGTTCTCTAAAGGAAGAGAACCACACTTAAAAAGGAAAAAAAATAAAATGGAAATTATGGGAACGAAAAGTCGGGAGAGGGGGAGAGAGAAGCGGGATGAAGGGGAGAATCAGAGGAAAGAAGAGGGAAAGAAGTCAGGGGAGATGGGGAGAAGTGAGGACTCAGCCTGAGCTCGCCAGAGGTCGAGAGCGCGGAGGAGGAGGAAGATCGGAAAGAGGGGGCGGCGGAGGCTTACGGAGCGGCGGTCGGTCGCAGTGCCGGGCGGAGCTCGCCGGAACGCGATGTGGCACATGGATGGCGTCACTCGACTCAGACGTGGAAGGAACGGCAGCAGTCTGGAGGAAGGGGCGCCAGCGGACTGGCAGCATTCAGACACGACGGAGCGGTAGCAGGGAGATTCCAGGCGGTGGCGGCCCGGCTGAGGGACGCGGCGCTGGCACCGGATAGTCGACGATGCTGGCATCGCCCAGTCGGCAGAGGTGCATCTCCGGTACGGTGGTTAGGGCACGAAGGGGGCAGTCGGCGCTGCCACGGGGTTTCTCGGCACGGCGGAGCTACGGCGAGGTGAGTCTAGAGTTAGGGCTTTCTTTTCTTGTGTTTTGGGTGACGACGACGGTCGGTTATGGTGACGGTGAAGGTGTCGGGATGTGGGATCAGAAGGTGGCGACGATGATGGTTGTGGTGTGCCGAGGTGGAGTCACGGTGGGGATGGCAAGGTGAAGGTAGGGGTTTGGGCTGTCGGTGGTGGCGCTCGGCCAAGGTGGCCGGATGTGGTGATAATGATGGTGGTGTGGTGATGGCTCGTGGCGATGGGGACAGCAGGTGGTCGGTGATGGCCGGTCGACGAGGGTGGCGGTTCTGGTGACTGGGAGACGATGGTGGTGCGGTTGCTCGGGTGGCCAGGATTGGTGGTGAGGATGGTGAGGTCGAGAAGGGCTGCGATGGCGTGGGGTGTCTCGATGGGCTGATAGCGGTGGTAGTTGGCCGTGGAGACGGGGGTCGACTGTGGCAGTGGTGGCGAACGGGAGCTGGAGACGGTGACTGACAGAGGACTAAGGGTTCGTGTAATATTAGGTTTAGGAATCGTGTCCAAGTGTCGGACACGAAGATTAGGTTAAAAAGAATTTTGGTGTACGTGTCCGGTATGTCGGACACAAGAAAGACGATATATATATAAAAATAAGGATAGTGGAGGACACCCGGGGTTGGACCCAAGGCCGATTGCGGCTGACACGGAAAGGATTGGACACCGACACGATGCACTCACTCTTGTGGTAGAAATTTGGTGTTGTGGAGTTCATGGAAAAAGAGGGCAAGTACCTCTCCTTTTATAGGAGGTAGGAATCCCATTAGGATAAAGATTAGGATTTATTTAAACCCAATTAGATAATTCAATTATTAAATTAAATCCATTCAAAAATTTCAAATCCAAATCTAAATCAATTTAAATATAATTACATTCTATCTTTTAGTTTAAAATCAAATAAGATAAATCAACTTTCAAATATAGAATTTAACTATTTAAATAAATCCATAAAATCAAATCAAGATTTAAATTGCCACAATAATTTTATATGTTTCCCAAAAATACTAATAATAATAATTTCAAAAATTACATTATTATTTAAAAAAACCAATAAATAATTACAAAATATATATGTATGCACAATTAATATTTACATAAATATACTTTTCTAGTATACCATTTTATAAGAATATTATTTATTATTATAACTGTATAAAAGAAAGGCTTTTCATAAATAAAATAAATAAAATAATGAACTTGAAAATTTTGGTACGATAGCTAAAATAAATATTATATATATATATATTATTTTGAAACTATAAAATAGAAAAATATTTTTCTAAAAATATGTACGCTCGCACATATTCGCACTCGTTGAGCAATTACGAAAAATAAAATTTCATGCACGACGTACAATGCAACTACGCGACGTACAATACAAAATAAAAAAATAATCAGTACCAAATTTATAAAAAAAGTAAAAATTTAGGGGTTTTACATTTTCTGGTTACAGATGTTATTTTTGGCCCATTGGTCTGGTCACACCTGATTTTGATAACTGACTTAAACTCCAGTTCGATATACACAAATAATATATAGGTACGGTACTGTTGCTGAACGACTACCATCATGCTGCTATAATCAATCAGTGTATTTGCCAAAGAGAATTGTGTCCCTGATTAAGGCATTTTTATATGTTCTTATGTATTTTTTAATTTATTGAGTCTAGAAAAAAAAAAGTACGGTTGAATGAGATTGGCATATGGCTAAGCAACAAAGTCCACTTACAAAATAAACCTACCTAATATATAACTTGATTAGTCCATATATTCAAATCCAGTCCTCAAACTAAAATAGCCCAAAAAACCAAAAACCCTGAAATCCAAAAACCCAAAGCTAATTCTTCATGACCCATTCTGCAAACAGGGCAACCGAAATCGGACCGAACTCGGTCTCTCTGACCCAGTTCTCGAGGGAAATAGTCACCATGAAGAATATCCTCCTAACGTTCGATATTTTGAATGTTGGACTAACGAACTCTGCGTGACTTCTGTCCTAGAGAACATTATAAATATAGATGATTTCTTTATTCAATTCACTCAATCATCTCTTCTCTATTCATTCAAGTGCTCTTAAAAAGATTTTCACATTCAAATCAAAGCTTTTTATAACTCAAAGCCAAGCCTATGCCAGTTTTAGTTCAATCTAGAAGTTTGGTCGAGTTATACAAAAGGCTTGGAAACTTTCTTGTTTTTATCATATTCCTGAAGTCGGCAAGTTCTTTGGATAAAAGGCTTGCAAGTTGAAGTAGTGTTCTTTGGATAAAAAATACTTGTTGTAAGGAGCTGTAAGTTCTTCGGATTCAAAGCTTGTGTTTCACGAGATAGTGGATTCAATATCGAGCTGAGTACTCGGGATTGGACTAGTCATCTCAGAGGAAAACCGGTATAAATCTTAGTATTTGATTTTGCTCTCTCTGATCTCTTTACAATTACGCATTTATTTAATTATTGCTTACTTCATATTTGTTGTTGTATTAAAATTTTTAGAATTGAAAAGCAGATTGACATAAGAGTATGAGACCTTCAAGATGAAGCCAAATGAATCAATCACTCAAATGTTCACTCGTTTTCTTCCCTTGGCAAGGAGTACTCAAATCATGAAAAGATTCACAAGGTGCTCAGGGGGACTAACAAAGAATTGGATTCCCAAGGTTACTACGATTATAGAAGAAAACAATCTCACCACGTTGTCGCTATAGATACTCATGGGCAAGCTGATGACTCATGAGCTAGACCTACATGACTTTGAAGAAGCCACACTAAAGGAGGTATCTATTACTTCAAAGCATACGCTAAAAGAGTCTCAAGAAAAATATATCACAAACGATGAAGACTCAGATGGAGGGGAACAAGCTCTTTTTGTAAGGAACTTCAAGAAATTCTTGATGTTTGAAAAATCAAACCGAAAAAAGAAAGATTAACAAGAAAGAATTGAGGAAGAAACTATATGCTATGGCTGCAAGAAGACATGGCACACAAAGAAAGATTTTCCAATGGCCAAAAAGACAAGTCGGTACAAAATATCAAGGAAAAAACCATCATCCTAAAAGTATGCAAATACTAGCATCTGGCATGAAAGCGAGGCCAGTGAATCAGAGGAAGAGGAAAGACACAACAATCCAGCGAATGTCCATTTAATGGCATTCGATCAGTTATTACTCAATCCTTTGTATGATGACTTTACATTTGATGAACTTTCTAATACATTTAGTGACTTGTTAGATGAATACAAGAAAGTGTTAGACAAATATAAACAATCTCAAAAAGACAAAAATGCTTACTTGACTGAAGTTGAAAGGTTGTCATCCCTATTGAAAGACATATGAGAAACACCTTCCACCAGTAACACAGATGAAAAAATATCAAATCTTAAGCTTAGCCTGAATGATGTTCACAAAATGATTGGGAAAAAGAGATCATGACTGTGCAAAGATGAATGAATTATATTGTAGGACCGATTGTAGGAATGAGTTGTAAAGCGCAATATTCTAGAGGGGGTGAATAGAGTAGGCAGCAGAAATTAACTATTTAAAAATGTTAGTAACAAGATCACATAATATATATCACAGATATGTAAATGAAAAGTAGAGGGTAGAGAGCAAATGCAAACATAAGGATGTATATTGGTTTCCCTCTTGTGTGGACTAGTCCAGTCGGAAGAACTCTTGCTTCCAGTTGTATCCACTATGGAAAATCACCACAAGTTTTCATCCGAAGTTCTTGCAACTTCTACAACGCGAGCTTTGATCCGAAGTACTCGACCAACTTCAATTGTGAAGAGTCTTTCTTCAATCAAGCCTCTGATTACAATCACTCTGAAACTTCTAGACCGTACCGTACTGGCAAATCGACTAGAGTATTACAACTGGCTTGGGATTTAAAAATAACAGCTCAGAATACTTTGGAAGAATTAGTAGGCTTATAGAGAAGAGATATGAAAGTGAATTGGTGTATGAGTGAATTCGGACAGAATTCGTTCAGAACTCTATGAGAAAATCTCGTTGGGATCCGTAACTGTAGGAAGACCAAGTTCAAAAAGCAACGTTCACTAACCGAACTCTGGCTGAATTCGGGCTGAACTCGGGCCGAACTCGGGCCGATTTCTGCTAGGGTTCTGTTAGGGTTTTGCAAATTAGTTTTTGGGCTTTTTGAAAAGTCAAACAGTTAGGAAGTAGTTTGGGCTTTTGTAAGTGGGCTAGTTTTCAAAATGAAAGGATATTTTGAAAAACGTTTCTTGGGTAGCCTATTTGCCAGTACGATATAGTTTACATCGTATTCCTAGACTCAATAAATATGGAAAAATATATTGATAAAATAGGAAAACTAAGAGCCCTTTGATGACGCCTTTTTTCAAATATTTGAGGAGACTTGAAGACGCCTTTTTCACTTGACGGCTATCGTCTAAAGATAAACAGATCTGGAAATCTGAATACCTTTCGGGAGCTTCGTACCCGAACCCCCACGGGCGGCGCTGCCCCTTCAACCCCTGTCTGCTGACCGGGCAGCGGAACCCTCGATGCGAGGCCCCGGATAGGTCGTTAGGCGGTTCAGAGAAATCTTCTTGTATAACGCCGTCTTTGGGCCATCAATAATTCTCCATTGCATATGTCCTGGTTTGGTAAAACTTGATCATGCGTATTGCTTGTCTACAAGTACATGTTAGACAAACAACCCAATATGATACAAGCATATCAATATGATATAGAACATTTAGGACAATGCTAATATTAGGACAATGCTAAGTTTTAAGTAGCAACATGATAGTGATTACATGAATATTAGTGATGTCATTATGGTAAACTCAATTGATTATCCTTATTCAAAAATATGATATAATCATTGGGCTAACAATCTCCCCCTTTTTGATTATGGAAAATCCTTTAAGTTTAATATATATACAATAGATGCATGTATCACTAATAAACACATAATACTAGAATATTGTGTGCTAACTTAAACTTATTTATCCCCCTTTGACATGATCAAAAATAAGCTCTCCCGTAATTAGAGCTAAAATGAACTCAAGCATAAGTAAAGGAGGAAAGCAAAAATAATCATGATCAAGGATTAGGAGAACAGTGTAACGACAAGTTTGTAGAAAATTACATAAAATTGCATAACTAAAAAACTTGTCAACACAGTATAGTTGGTTAAAAAAAAATCCATCAATGAATAGTTTACCAACTAGAAATCCAAAAATGACATCCAAAACACATTTTTTTTTATCATATAGTGTTTTGAAATAAACCAAAAAATATATATCAATATAGTAGGAATCAATCATTGGTCATAAATAAATCATGAGGAATAGAAATTCGCAGATCTAGTATATATAAAAGAATCAAAAATATAATGAGACTTTTAAACAATGATCACAAAAAAAATATGATTCATAATTTGCCCATACAAATTAGTGAATCAATTCCATAAAGAGTATAATCATCGAAAAAGATCAAAATAAGTATACTAGAATCTATGCAAAATCTATACCAAAGTCCATGCATTTTAATTCAATTACCTTTGCATGATATATATATCCATCAGATAAACATGAAGGTAATGAAGACAAAATACTTGAGAAGGAGAAATTCAGTCAACTTGAATGCTCCCCCACAAAGTATGATCAGTCTAAATATAGATAATCATGAACTTTGAGATAAAATCTCAATAAGAAATGCCAAATCAGTTTAAACTCAAAAAGATTATCAATAAATTAAATTAATTTTGGCAGGATAACTTTTAGAAACTCGAATGAGAGAATTAAAAATAAATAATAATAATCATATATTCTCTCATCTAATACCAATCCAAATATCATGAACAACTCAACAAGATATTTTAAGTAAAAGAATATATGTTCATGATGAACTAGGTATACCACATATTAAGAGAATAAAAGAATTGAAACAATTAAATTTGCTCCCCCTTAAAATATGCGTGTCTAGTTCCGAAGTAATATATATGCAAAAAAGCTAAAATAAATAATAACAAAATCTAAGGAATATCCAAGATATGGATTTTTCTTTTCTTTGATCAAAGGCATATAAAGTTCCAAAAACAAATATCATCTTTAGGCAAATAACAGAAATATCCAATGAATAAATGCTTAAAGATGAACAAACAAAATATATCTCCAATATATATATAAAAGAAATATTTCGAGATATTAAAAGATTTTGAAAACTGTCTTTAATAATAACATTTAAGTACTGGACAGATTCAATAAATCAAAAAGAAATCAAAAAGACTTTTAAAAAATGTGGAATTTATTACGAAAAATTGTCTTAATAAATGTTCGAATACGTCCATTTTAGTCCTTAGACTAAAAGCTGGCGATTCGAATCACAAACACAATTTCAATAAAAGAATCCATAAATCATAAATAAATCCATTTGAACAAATAAACATAACTAGATAAATGTCCAAAGAAAAGTGTATGGTATGTCAAGGGGACAATTGATTTGAAACAATTAACTACTCCACCTTTACATGGCTCTATCCAATAATAATAGTATTGGCAAAATTTAAAAAATTCAGAGATATATTTTCTGAAATAGGAAACTAATTCAAAAATATTAGGTCCTCTTATCAAAGTTTATTTCTTCCCCTTTAAAGCCTTAGCACGGTGTCCACCTGACAACCGTAAGGTTTCAAGAAAAGAAACGCTTTGAGAGAGAGATATTCAATATGCATGACTTCTCTCCTGCAAAGAGTTACTGTTGTAGACAGTAAGTAACTTGAATAAGAAGATAATAATATAAGACTCAAAATCATTGAATATTACACAAGTTAAAGACGAAATCACAAGATCATAATATTCACTGAGTAGTCACAATATCAAATCAAGTTTAAATATAGAATAGAGTGACAAAAAATAAATATATGAAAAGATGACAAACATTAACCTATGAAGATCAATATATGTTACCTTTTGTAAAATGAAATCATTAAATAATATTATCCATCAAATCTAAAATCCAAAATCCATTAGATAACAATTACAACTAGATCTCAATAAATCTTTAGTTTATAAAGTATTGATCAATCTTGGGGTTAGCTGTCGGGGTACTATCCCAGCTAACGGAGGTTTACCGGGGAATACTTAAGTACCGCTTCGCTTCGACCGTAGTCGTGGTGTCAGACAAACCCTTTGTAGGCTTGTACTCAAAACAAATCTCTTCTTTAATAACCGAGGATTTAAGAAGAATTAGTGCAATATCGAAAAAAATTTATATTCTATGGACTTAAAAATCTTAGAACAATGTAGCATACGACATAAGATGTATCAATTACATTAATCCATATGTGCTACAAAATCATTAGGTAACAATAAAATATAAAACATTTATAAATCAAAATGTGGAACCTAGATACGTTGATGTATTTTGGAACCTAGGGGACTGGGTTCAGTACCTTGGATCCAGAACTAGACGATAGTTACAAGTAGACCTTAATAAATCTTAAGTCTATAAAGTATTGATCACTTCGGGTTAGCTGTAGGGGTCGGTTCCCAGCTAGCGGTAGTCCGAAGACTAGTACACCGTGTCGCTTCAGGCTATTTACACCTGTATGACAGAAGGACCCTTTCGGCTTGTTCCCAAAATGATCTCTACTCTTAAGAACTTAGATTCAAAGGAATATATGCAGTATCATTGAACATAATCGAAATCTAGAATCCCTAAAAGTAAATACCCAAGGAATGGTTTATCAAGATCAAGATATTAAAAATATATTTCAATAAGAGTTATGTAACTAAAATATCAACCAAAAAGCCAAGAATACATCATTAAAAGAGACTTTGAGGGAGAAGCTAATAAGAGAAGAACATAAATTTGTTCAAAGAAATCAATAGCTTAAGTATGAGATAAGCACAAGTATAAAAACTATTTTTTTAAATAATATAGAACTTGAACTTAACTAATATATCCCCATAAAGAAAAATATAAGAAAAATATCAGCAATATATGAATGACAATGAATTATTCATGTATCATTAATAAGCATAAAAAAATCACAAGATCAAAAAACATGCATAAATATGCTTTGTCAGACAAAGATGTAATTGATTCATAAGAAGTTAATCAAAATAAAATAT
This sequence comes from Iris pallida, assembly GCA_029216955.1. Lineage (NCBI taxonomy): Eukaryota > Viridiplantae > Streptophyta > Magnoliopsida > Asparagales > Iridaceae > Iris > Iris pallida. Next base: position 2,361,560 of record JANAVB010022397.1, on the reverse strand, counting down.
GAGAATCAATAGTTAATATATTGTGCAAGAACAAGGTTAACATAAAAGTATATGTATATATTTTTCAAGTAAATAGGAGACTTGTGCTAAACATACATACTTAAAAAATACCAATCAAAGTAAATATGACATGTTAAAGACAAATCGGTAAGAAATGACCATTAAAAAATATTAAAGACGAAGAGTCAAAAACATATTCACCAAAAAAAAGCTCCTATGCACGCTTCAAGAATAAAGATTAAAAGTAGAGAGCATACAAAGACAAATGTGTCACACTAGTAGAAAATAATATACTATATAATGTGAACTAAACATTTAAGCTAAACAGCTAGTCAAGCTAGGATTATGTCTCACATTGATTCAAACAATAAACAATTTAAAAGATATCAATGAAATCTAATAGTAAGAAGTCAATAAAAACATGCTAGATATTAAAAACTATTTAGGAAGCATGTTACCGAAGTGGTTCTAGTGACCACACTTCTGTTGGTACAATTGTATGGAAGATGACCTTTGTAGCTTTGCAATCACCAACATGTTCCATGGTTCTATTTGATATGAGAAGCTTCACCTGCAATATTCGGTGAAGACTTTGGCATCCAATACTTGGATCCACATTTGTTAGGTTTGGAAACCCATTTACAAGTTCATATCAACAAGTTTTCTAATCTGACAATGATTAGAAACATGTCCATTCATACCACAATAATGACAAAAAATATTAATATTAGTGCCATGTGCAGCAGTATGAGAACGTACAGTAGGGTGACATGATGTACGTAGATGCTTGTAATAGAAAGCATGGTTGTGTGAAGCTTTAGCTTTGCTTACTTCCTTTGTAAAAGATCTGACATGTGTGACTTTGTGATGTGCTAAGTGTCTTGTGTTAGACTGAGTCGTAGGTCGTACTACCTGCTTTCCCAGTCTAATCTCTAACTTTTTAGAGTTAGCACAGATCTCATCATATTTAGCATTAAGAGCATCAATTCTACATGAAGCAATAGAATACTTCTTCTTTTCTGATTCTAATTCCTCCTTAAGTTTAGCATTTTCTTGAGTGCTTTTCTCAATGCAATCAAGTGCCTCACGCAATCTAAACTCAAGTGTGGAAATCTTAGTAGAATTATCAGAAGTAGAAGTATTTCTTGCATCATTCAATAAGCAAGTAAGCTTCTCATTCTCACGCTTATAGGATATAATATCCTTTCTAGCTTGCTTATACTTATCTAATACTTTTTTGTGTTCTTCTAATAGATCACTGAAAGCATTAGATAACTCATCATAAGAAAATTCATTCTCTTCAAGAAGGGAATTATTCTGTACCTCGTTAGATAATGCTATTGAGCATAAATTTGGAGCTTTATGAGGTCTCTCTTCTTCTTCTTCTTCAGAATCTCTTGCTTCACTTTCACACCATATGCTCCTGCTAGTGTACTTGTGAGATGATGATCTTTCTTCTTTTGATCGTTCGTAGTGACTCTCCTTTCTAGCAGTAGTACAATCTTCTTGGATGTGGCCTATCTTCTTGCTGTTGTCACATACAAGCTCTTCTTCGTATAAAGGATTGTGTTGTACCTTAAATTCCAATTTCATCATGCACATATTTGCATCATTATGAAGACTATCCTTCTCTCTGGAGTTGCTAGCTTTGCTTTCATACCTGCACTCATAAGTAGCTTCAAGAACTTTCCAAATTTTATGAGATATTGTACAAGTAGTAATAAGATTAAATACATTTGTGTCTACAGCACAATAAAAGATATGCATAGCTTTTGCATCAAGGCTAGCTAACTTCTTTTCTTCATCCGTGTAACTATAATAAGGCTTATTGATTATAGAGGATGTAAGAATAGAAGTGATAGTAGGCTTTTTGTAGCCATTTACAACAATTAACCATAAGTCAAAATCTAGAGACTTCAGATAAAACCTCACTCGTGTTTTCCAGTATGTATAATTTGTACCATCAAATAGTGGGAGTCTATTTGTGGATTGCTCTTCAGTTGTGAAGTAAATACTTGCCATATGTCATACTGTGATCTATGTAACAGCCGTAATAAATAAGAATATAATAGCAGTGTTACCTCGCTTTACCTGTATAACCTGCTTTGGTAGTGAGGATCTGCTCCAAGGATGTTAAGCCAAATAATAGAGTCCTTGCTAGGATACCAATTGATGGAGCAATTGGTATAAGCAATAATATCTTTATAAGGAGCACCTACAATAATATCTCTAGAAGGAGCACCTGCTCTGATACCAATTGTAGGAACAATTGGGATCAGAATATAATACCTCTAGATGGAGCACTGGCTCTGATACCAATTGTAGGATCGATTGTAGGAACGAGTTGTAAAGCGCAATACTCTAGAGGGGGGTGAATAGAGTAGCCAGCGGAAATTAACTATTTAAAAATATTAGTAACAAGATCACATAATATATATATCACAGATATGTAAATGAAAAGTAGAGAGTAGAGAGCAAACGCAAACACAAGGATGTATATTGGTTTCCCTCTTGTGGGGACTAGTCCAGTCGGAAGAACTCTAGCTTCCAGTTGAATCCACTATGGAAAATCACCACAAGTTTTCATCCGAATTTCTTGCAACTTCTCAACGCGAGCTTTGATCCGAAGTACTCGACCAACTTCAATTATGAAGAGTCTTTCTTCAATCAAGCCTCTGATTACAATCACTCTGAAACTTCTAGACCGTACCACACTGGCAAATTGACCAGAGGATTGTAACTGGCTTGGAATTTGAAAATAAAAGCTCAGAATACTTTGGAAGAAGTAGTAGGCTTATAGAGAAGAGATATGAAAGTGAATTGGTGTACGAGTGAATTGAAATGATCGAAATCCTTCTCTATTTATAGTTTTTCCAAAGGCAGAATTCTGACAGAATTCGGGCAGAATTCTATGAGAAAATCTTGTTGGGATCCGTAACTACAGGAAGACCAAGTTCAAAAAGCAACGTTCACTAACCGAACTCTGGCCGAATTCGGGCCGAACTCGGGCCGAGTTCTGCTAGGGTTTTGTTAGGGTTTTGCAAATTGGTTTTTGGGCTTTTTGAAAAGTCAAACAGTTAGGAAGTATTTTGGACTTTTATAAGTGGGCTAGTTTTCAAAATGAAAGGGTATTTTGAAAAACGTTTCTTGGGTAGCCTATTTGCCAGTACGTTACAGTTTATATCGTATTCCTAGACTCAATAAATATGGAAAAATACATTGATAAAATAGGAAAACCAAGAGCCCTTTGATGACGCCTTTCTTCAAATATTTGAGCAAACTTGAAGACGCCTTTTTTACTTGACGGCAATCGTCTAAAGATAAACAGCGGAACCCCCGATGCGAGGCCCTGGATAGGTCGTTAGGCGGTTTAGAAAAATTTTCTTGTATAACGTCGTCTTTGGCCCATCAATAATTCTCCATTGCATATGTCCTGGTTTGGTAAAACTTGATCATGCTTATTGCATGTCTACAAGTACATGTTAGACAAACGAACCAATATGATACAAGCATAGCAATATGATATAGAACATTTAGGATAATGCTAATATTTGGACAATGCTATGTTTTAAGTAGCAACATGATAGTGATTACGTGAATATTAGTGATGTCATTATGGTAAACTTAATTGATTAGCCATATTAAAAAATATGATATAATCATTGGGCTAACATATATGATTTAGAGAAGAACAAATATATTGTAGCCACACAGAAGGTAGATGCTATATCTTCCAAGTGTGATGAGGCAATAGCAATCTCTAAAAAGTTAAAGATTAGGTTGGACAAACGGGTCATACATGTTACTCAAACCAAGAGCTGTCCATAGACACAACATATACATAGAAAGGCACAATCAAAGAAATCACATAAACCTAATGTTCCACATAATCATGCTTTTGTTTATAAGTATCCACGGAAGACACACAAGCATCATGTTGACAATATAACACCAAATACTAGCTCTCCAATTACATATACATAATGTGATACACATGTACACATCTCACTATTTTGTAGAGTTAGAAAACTTGGGCCTGGATGCCTAAAACTAACATTTTTAGACCCTTAAGGAAATGGGTTCCAAAGGTCACATCTATTCATTTTGTAGGTGGACATGCTTTCTCATGCTAGAAGTAATTAGATTTTCGATAGCGGATGTTCGCGACACATGACTGGCGATAAATCTTTATTTGCTCGCTATCGATGAAGAAAGAAGGATACTTCTCCTTTGGAAATAATCTGAGAGGTTATATAATAGGTAATGGTATTTTTGGTATGCCTCCTTACCCAGTTATAAAAAAATGTTTGTCTCGTCACAAAGTTAAAGCATAACCTAATAAGTATTAGTCATCTTGCCGATAATTATTATGGCATTAACATTGTGAAAAATAAATGTTCTATATATGATATGTCTTCTAGAGATTTAGTTTATGAAGGAATAAGGGAGGATAACATTTATGTTTTCTATCTATCAGACAGTACTAACAACACAGGCAAGTGCATTATAGCAAATAAAGATGAAAACTGGCTGTGACACATGAGACTAGAACATGCAAATATGGACACCATATCAAGAATATCAACGAAGAAATTGGTGAAATGATTACCTGAAATTTCATTTAAAAGATATATGGTATGTTCTAATTACGAGAAAATAAAGCAACAAGTTCATCATTTAAATCGATAAACGCTGTAAGTGCTTCAAGACCCTTGCAATTATTACACATGGACTTTGGACTATGTAGAGTCGTCAGTCTTGGTGTAAAACTCTACGATTTTGTTATTGTTGATAATTTTTCTCGTTACACTTAGGTTTATTTATCAAATAAAAGTGATACGCTTTTTGAATTTGAAGTTTTCTGCAAAAAGGTCCAAAACGAAAAATGCTTCATGATTACTCGCACCCGAAGTGATCATGGAGGCGAATTCAAAAATTCATATTTCATAAAGTTTTTGTGATTTAAATGGTTACTTTTATTAGTTTTTCTGTCATATAACTCTCTAATAAAATGGTATTGTGGAGTGAAAGAATAGAACTATCAGCAATATGGCTAGAGTCATGCATAACCAGTATAATCTTCTAAAATATTTTTAGGCTGAACCTGTAAGTACAACTTGTCATATTTTAAATAGGATTCTGATTCGACCTATATCGAAGAAGACTCTCTATGAATTGTTGTTTAATCGCATTCCTAATATTTCTTATTTTAAAGTTTTACTACCAAAATATGTCTAATTAGCGACATTTTTAGCGACATTAAGTTCGAACATCGCTAAATTTTATAAATATAGTGACGTACTAAATAAACGTCGTAGGACATCGCTGTTAGAGACTATCCGCGACGTTCAGTGACTACAAATAATATTACAGAATAAGATGTCGTTCGATGTCGTCAGACATCATTATTTTATTCTAAATACCAAAGATAACTTGGGTAAGTTCAACTCTAACGCAGATAAAGGAATATTTCTTGGTTATACTGCTAAGAGTAAAGGATATAGAATTTTCAATAAAAGGTCATTGATTGTTGAAGAGCCTATTAATGTTACCTTTGATGAACTTAACAATCAATTGCCAAGTGACACTAATGACGAAGACTCAGAGAAAACGTCTAGCAAAGCACCTGAAGATACTGACACAGGAACAAGTTATCTGGAGAGTCTGCTAAAGAAGAGGTTCTTGTAAAACCATCCAGAAACCTTGATCATAGGTGATGTATCAAAGGGAGTAGGTACATATTCATCTGCTAAGGATATAGTTGCTAATGTTGCATATATTTCACAAATATAACCTAAGTCAGTAGCATATGCGTTTAATGATGAATTTTGGATTTTGCCATATAAGAGGGATTAAGCCAGTTTGAGAGAAACCAAGTTTGGGAACTTGTTTCCAACCTGTTGGTCACTCTTTAATTAGTACCAAATGGGTATTCTGAAATAAACTAAGTAATGGCGGACAAGTCGTTCGCAACAAAGCACGTCTAGTTGCTCAGGGTTATAATCAAGAAGAAACAATTAATTATGACGAGACCTATGCTCCTATTGTTATACTACAATCTATTCACATGCTTTATTCATGTGTCATGCCCTAGTTCCAAAATCCATAATAACTGGAACCCGTGGCATGCCAGCAGTCACACTCCATAGGTATACCCAATTTAATTGACCAATAGAAAGTATCTTAAGCGGTAAAAAATATGGATAGCATTCATAGAACTAAACTCATCTATAGATGCAAAAAACCACAGAATGGTAGCAAGACATATTGTGTTGAATAAAGGAAACTAAATTAATGTCAAATAGAAATAAAAATAGTCAAATAGGGGAGAAACCCATGGATACAAGTCTCAAAAAGAAAATATAAAAGAAGTCACTACAAGTCTACAACTCTGACATAGAAATAAATAATACAAATGACAATAATGATGAATTACTCAGGTGCAACCTCGTCTTCCTCAAATGATGCAAAAGACGAATATACTCCCGGCCCGTACTCTTTAGCAAGGATCTTGTTACCTATATCTGAAAAATAACCAGGTCCTCAGGAGACATAGCAAGACACATAATATACAAACCAAAGTGCAGTAATCAAAAATCTCAGAATAACTAAACCAAACTGACATGACATTTTAAGGACAACGTTCGCAAGCGAAGACATCTCCAAAGTAAATACAACATGGCATGAATATATCGTAACACCGTGTCAGAGTCTCAACGGTAACTAAGAGAGAAACATGGATCACATGAAACATATATTCTTTCTGAATAAATATATGTACATAATATAAATATGTAGTGCACAATATCGCCTGCGCAAGTAGTATTGTCCTCAACTCACAAGAATCAATATGTTTTATTCACAACTTACCGTTCTGAACTCTATCTAGACAACAAGTCCTATGACACACATCTATACGGACAAATAAAATGACAATACCAACTCTGTCCTACAGTCATCAGGAAATATGGTATCTCAGGTAATAAAGCTTAGGTATCAGAAATCATACATATGTTAATCACGTGTCGTATCCTACAGGTCTCAATGGAAATAAAATCCAAAGAATCACAGGAAGGCTTTATATATCAATACTAGACAACTTAATAGTTGAATACACTCGAATGCAATCCGGAAGTTGATATAACCACTAAGGTCTAAGACAAGCACATAAATACAAGAAATAAAATAAAAGTTAAACATGAACTGACAGTAACAAGGTTCACTTGTCTAATTCTGCACTGTGAAGATGAAAAGTAGCTCTCGTGTCGACGCCTCCGGAATCCAATGCTCCTAAATAATTAATTAACTACTTTAAGTATTTAACCAAGAAACTTATAATATGACTAAATTATCTAAATTATTATTACTAACCATAAATAATCATGTCCAATACCTCATGTAATCATTAAATTCATACACAACAACACACATGTTTCTATGAGACATCGGGACTTAATTTTACGATTTTTGACTTTCAAAATTCACGGTTAAGTTCCTACTACAAGGGCATGCATATAAATCATCTAAAATCATGAAAAAAATGATTTAAATATAATTTATATATAATTAACCTCTGAATTTCAGATTCCAATTTTTAAGGAAAATTCATGGCTAGTTGACTTCTATGTCGGCTAGTCTACCCGAAACTTGTCTGAAACATCGCCAATCATTCAATATGACTTAAATAAATGAAATAATATTTTAAAACATAATTAGTACTGATTATTTTATAGAAGATAAACTTAGATTCATTGGCCCAATTAACCACCAAGTTTTGGCTATTTTATGGCAACAACTTACCCGAAAAGCTAGTATTTTGACCATTATTTTTCCCGATCTGATCTAAGATGATAAAATCATAACAAAGTTGCTTAAAAATCATATTTTATATTAATAAAACTACATTAGATTCAGTTTTAAAAAAAATCCAACAATAGCATAGGGTTTCTTCATAATGGTGCTAAAAATTAATGCTACCGTAACCCGATTTCTCAATAATCCTATATGCAACCCTTAGAGATTAAAATATAGAGAAGAAGAGATCAAAATATAATTTCTAAGAAATTAAACTCAGATTTTTTATAGAATTAATGGCATGAGATTCGAGATGGAAAAAGATAAAAAAAATTATCAAAATCCTTAGCTAGAAGGGTTGTGGGTGCTCCTCTTTGCCAAAGATCCCAACTTTCCTGCTTTGCTTGCTTGCTAACCACTTCTTAACGGATTTGAAGGTGTTGGCAATGTCATGCGCTCGTCCCGTAGGACTGATCGTCCTCGCTAACGCATGACGCCGCGTGAGTCTAAATTGCGCTTATGCAAGACGGGTTCCATAACGACCGATTACAGGCTAAGCGACGGGATCATCGCACAGAAGTCCCAAAGCAGAAATATTGAATAAGCCAGTGGAAAGTTAAAACAAACAAAAGTCATGCAAATAGCTCTTTATTGATATTGAAACAATGATTACATAGGTGGGCACGAGGCCAAGATTACAATCACTCAAGCTCACTCTTTTTACAATACAAGTCACTCTGCTCTCCCTTTCATCTCTCAATACAATTTGATCGTTTCAACGGATGCTTCAGAGAGGTGATGTTTGTATATTATGTTTCATATAAGTCTAGACTCTATACGGCTGCACGCCTCGAAATGCCAAAAAACTCCATGCCTCGACGCATCTAAACGAGCTCCACGCCAACGAGCTTCTACCTGTGCCTGTACATAAAAACTGTATGGATGTCAGTACTCAAATGTACTGGTGGAGTAAGCTCCTCGCTCACCCATACAAAACCAACACGTTCATTTACTTTGTGCAATATATCCTTTTATGATTGTCTTTTTATTCTTGCCTTAGAATCGATTTTAAGACATAGACGCTTGGCCTATTTGTGTCTCTTAGACCATCATCGTGCTATCACATCGATAACTTCTTTATACCTTGCTTCTAGACCATTCTCGTGTCAACGATGTCAACTTATCGACTCGTGCTTGTATATCGACCCATACTTGGAACGCAGCAGCTTTGCCATGCCATAAACTCTATTCGTGCTTCAATTGTACTTGAGGCAGTACTTTCCCACTTAGTCTTGCCTATACTTGTGTCGTGACAGCGTAGTCGTGCATGAACATATCGAGGTCGTGCCTCGCAACTCAATATTACTTAATCAAGCTCGTCTTACGGCCCTTCTTGACTTAACTCTTAACGACTCAAATCTGACTTATGCAACTCTGTGCCAACAACTAAATACTCGATGCCATATCTCATACCGAACTACGTGTCTTTGCTATCGCCAAATCTTAGGCTTCATTTTGGTGTTACAACGATGCATACATTTTTTACTCAGTTTGTACCGTGTTTACACTTCCTTTGATTCGACTGACACCGTGCATGTGGATAGCCGCTCAGCATGCCAACTTATCTATATGAAAGGTCACTGGTATTAACTAGCTAGTGGACATAGCTAAGAATAGGATGGGTCGGCCAATACAGGTAGCTAGCCCCAATGGTGGCCCACCGAATCCCTAGTTGCCTACCCAGCATTAGCTATATCGTGTTTCCTCCATGGCCGGATTAGTCTCTTGGTCCCAGGTTGCCGTCCGAAGAAATATCGCCCTTGTCGACAAGTTGTCCATGACCACGCACCTACGAGACTTCATCTAGACTCACGTAAATGCATGGCCTAATCTGTGGAATGACTCAAACCATACTTTTTAGCAAAACATGCTTAAAACCATATCATGTAAAACATGTATTTGAACCATGAGACTTCCAAACGAGGGACCGCATCGGCGACAAACCATTGCTTGAACTTTTCGTTCTTTAAAATACATGAAACGTCTTTTGCATAGCCTTCCCGCTTAACTTGAACAAAATATGTTCTTTAGGTGCCTCAGACCATGGCTAACTTTTTACTGAACCAACAATGGCTCATGCCTTAAGCCAACTTACGTTCTATAGGACGCTACCGCTCAAGTCATACTCTATATGATGAGCCTTAAGATCATAGGACTATATGGCTATGACAACCGTATAAATCGTAGGACAGTGCTAGAATGACTAAGTTAGCTCGACATAACTTGTTGCCTAACTCAATCGTGTAACACTTGATGAGTAAAGGCTGCATCAAGCCTTGCATCATGGGAACGTATCGTGCACGCGTTTGACTCTGAACAACCAAGTTCTTTGGGTGTCTAGACTTATGTCCCAAGCCGTGCGATGCAACTTAACCCATGGGGTGAGCAAAGGCTATGCCAAGCCTTAACGCTGGAACCGTGCATGCTTTATTAAGCATTTATGCGGACGACACCTATGATCTAGGCTAATTCATAGCTTTGTGGCAAAGACCAACTTTCCTTCTTCCAAGCCACAGGACGAAGGACCGAGTGCCATTTTGAAAGCCATCGTGCAACACTTCTAAGCCGACCGTAGGACCTTTTTTTATGTTCTAACTCAGTTTGACCCAAGTTGGAATTATTCCCTTAGCTATGAAGATTCGTCTCTTTTATTATCAAGCTTACTCGTGCAATTAAAAAAATTTATTTTATTAGTGTGAAGGCCAAGCTGAGGTAAGTTCACCAAAGCCACCCACCTGAGCGAGGAGTCACCTCGACCGAGTGAGCCTTGGAGCAGCCGTTGTATGGCTAAGTCCGAAATCCGTTGGCATTTTGGTTCCTCCAATTGACAGAGCGGGATGGGACACTACATTATGCACCACTCAGAAAAAGTTTGTCCTTAAAACTGAGTACACTTATCGACTTATAACTTGATTCATCATCCAACGATTCTTGCACGCATTCCTCCTATGCGTTTCTTCAATACGAGCCACGCTCGTGCTTTGGTTATTTTTTGACACGAACAACTATATCTTGACTTGGGTAACTTACACTCGTCGCGCATACGGACAACTCAATTCTAGGCAAACTACTCGTTCAATCGACATTCATGTTTATTCGAATCCAACGATCGTACTACCATCAATCTTTTCCTTGAAACCCGATTTCAAAATCCTTGGCATCGTTCAGTTCTTATAGTCTTACTTGAATTCAACGTATCACTTAGTTGGATCGTGTACATATTCCAGGCATCCCTAAAATACATGCATATCAACCAAGCCTCGTGATAGAGAATCCGCCATCACCATTCGAGTTGGCTCGTACACATATTCAAGCATTCCTAAGATATATATATTTCAGCCAATACTCGTGAGTGGTGTCTTCACAATTTCTCTCTCTCCATACCGGGATGTCTGCCTAATTTCTAGGATATCCTTCCAGGTTATATCAACCGTAAGTATTGGAATCATAGTTCCTAAAGAATAATATCAATACTGACCCCAAACCTAAGGTCAAACCAAATTTGATAACACGGAGTTCTCTACCCAAGCTCGCATCACTCCGATTTCTAAACTTCGAGCATAGATTTCTCCTATTTGCACTTGCTACACTTAGTCCAAGGGGTCCGAGTCCTTCAGCAAAGCCATCCTATCGTAAGTTCGCTCAACTAATTCCACGACATATCAATATCGCTCGCCCAACAAGCAATTTACGTAGTCTATTTTCTTCGAACACGTTCGATATAATCCACATATCCACTCTTTCCAAGTCAAGCATGCTACAATACGATTTGTCACTAAACCATAATCCACATTCCATATTCCCTAAGTCGCTTATCATAATTCACTTATTCGATCACAAGATCGTCTAGCTTAACAATATGTCAAGCCCCAATCTCACGCAAGTCTGATTATCGACGGTGGACATAAAATCACCATGCTAACGCTCCCGTAGTATAATCATCCTCATCGGAGCATAACTCTTGCTTTGAGTCTATACTAATTTATTTTCAATATGTAGATTGGATCTACTCAATCCTCAAGTTTACTTAATCGTCAATCACAAGTCCAAACAATCCTCGAATTCACCTTCGCATCAGACCACAAGTCGAAGCATACAAAATATCGTGCCATGATTTGTCGAGTTCGATCATTCTCGCGATATGAATTACTATGTCAGCGTTTACGTGAAACGATCGCTCCAAATTTGACATGATGTATGTGCGAGACTGGTGTTGCGCTCGTACACGGCAAGAACATCGACATTGTGGCTATCGTCGAAACAATCAAGATACTTTCTTTTCATCCAAATATTCCCTTCAATCAAAATCCCCAAGCATAGCATCCATCTAAACAATAAAATTTTATATGATCGTCATTTCCCGACTCAGAGTACTCCCGAGTTATTGCATATCGATCTTTGATACGCCTCAATACCATCGATGATATGCGTAACCTGACGATCTTCGTTCGCAACAAATTTTGAGCTGTGCTACTATTGCTACTATCCGAACTGGATAATCTTCTCAATATTCAAGATCATTATCCCTCGAACTAGCTACATGTTTAATTCGTTGAAACTCAAAATCACGTATATTCATTTGTCTATCTTAAGTCATCGAGCAATATATTTTTCAAGTCGCATCGTTCTATGCTAACTCAAATCATCGAGCAACATCTATCCCAAATCCTCATAGTCATTCTCGTAACTTCAAAATTAAACTTTTTCATGCACGCTATCATCCAATCGGGCTAACTTTTCTTATACGATTCATATCGATTTTCCTCGATCAAGTCATCCGTTTGTACACCTTAACTTTCCCTCAATCCAATTTACCTACTCAATCATTTTAGCATTTTATACTTGCGCAAGTCAATCTTGTGCGCATCATTTCTAGTTCATTCGAGCCAACTTATTAATATCTTCAAGATTATAACTTACACAACAATACTCAATCTAAGGCTTTACGTACTCGTCACATGCTGATAGACTTATTGGTACCCGCATCCTCAATCAATTGACATCCCTGAGGCTATCTCATACACCACTCAGGGATGAAGTCATTCGACAAATCCTCAAGATAAGTTTTGAATCACAACTGATTACTTTGAATCTCCGTTCGAATAATTCCTCAATTTCTAAGCACGCTACATCTATACGCATTGACGATAACATCGTCTGATGGCATCTCTATCGATAGCCATCCTCCATTCTATAAGTCAAATCAAATTCCATTCTATTTAAAACGATTCACGTTTCATACACGACTTTTCTAAGGTCGACGCAATTCTTGGTGTATATGCCCAGCCCGACTTAGGCAACCATGCTTTTACGTGAAACCATCTTTAGTTTTTATCGAAAACTATTCTCATACGATTTGCAAAATATTTAGACTTATTGTATGGACACCCCGTGGGACATTTGAGAGAGAGCGACAATGTATCAATCGTGGAAGCAACATCAGAGTTTGCAGAAACGACATCAGATTAAAGAAATCAATCGAAAGTCCAAGGACGTAAAGCCGTGCTCTGATACCATTATGTCACGTCCCGATCCCGTAGGACCGATCGTCCTTGCTAAGGCGTGATGTCGTGTGTGCCTAAATTATGCTCACGTAAGGCGGGTTCTATAACTGCCGATTATAGGCTAAGCGACGGGGTCGTCACACAGAAGTCCTAAAGCAAAAACATTAAATAAGCCAGCAAAAAGTTAGAACAAACACAAGTCATGCAAATAGCTCTTTATTGATATTAAACCAAAGATTGCATAGGTGGACACGAGGCCAAGATTATAATCACTCAAGCTCACTCTTCTTACAATACAAGTCACTCTGCTCTCTCTCTCTCTCACATCTCTCAATACAATTTTATTGATTCAGAAGATGCTTCAGATAGGTGATATCCATATATTATGTCCCATATAAGTCCAGACTCCATTCGACCGAACGTCTCGAAATGCCAAGAAACTCCAAGCCTCGACGCATCCAAGCGAGCTTCGTGCCAACGAGCTTCTGCCTGTACCTGTACATAAAAATTGTGTGGGTGTCAGTACTCAACTGTACTGGTGGAGTGAGCTCCTCGCTCACCCACACAAAACTAATACGTTCATTTACTTTGTGCAACATATTCTTTTATGATTGTCTTTCTATTCTTGCCTGATGATCGATTTTAAGATATAGATGCCTGTCCTATTTGTGCTTCTTAGACCATCATGGTGTTGTAGCATCGATAACTTCCTTATACCTTGCCTCTAGACCGTTCTCGTGTTAACGATGTCAAGTTATCGACTCGTGCTTGCCTATCGGCCCATATTTGGAATGCAGCAACTTGGCCATGCCATAAACTCTATTCGTGCTTCAATTATACTTAAGGCAGTGCTTTTCTACTTAGTCTTGCCTATACTTGTGTCGTGATAGCATGGCCGTGCATGAACATATCGAGGTCATGCCTTGTAACTAAATATTACTTAATCAAACTCGCCTTACGGTCCTTCTTGACTTAACTCTTAACGACTCAAATCCGACTTATGCAACTCTGTGCCAACAACTAAATACTCGATGCCACATCTCGTGCCAAAGCACATGTCTTTGCTATAGCCAAATCTTAGGCTTCAATCTAGTATTGCAACCATGCATACATTTTCCTTGACTCAGTTTGTACCGTGTTTACACTTCCTTTGATTAGACCGACACCGTGCATGCGGATAACCGCTTAGCACGCCAACATATCTATATAAAAGGTCACTGGCATTAACTAGCCACCGTGGACATAGCCAAGAATAGGATGGGTCGGTCAATGCAGGTAACTAGCCCCAATGACGGCCTACCGAATCCCTGGTTGCCTACCCAGCATCAACTATACCATGTTTCCTCCATGGTCGGATCGGTCTCCTAGGCCTAGGTTGTCGTTCAAAAAAATATCGCCCTTGTCGACAAGTTATCCATGGCCACGTACCTATGAGACTTCATCTAGATTCACGTAAATGCATGGCCTATACTGTGGAACGACTCAAACCATACTTTTTAGCAAAACGTGCTTAAAACCATATCATGCAAAATGTGTATTGGAACCATGAGACTTCCAAATGAGGGACCGCCTCGGCGATAAACCATCGCTTGAAGTTTTCGTTATTTGAAATCTACGGAACGGCTATTGCATAGCCTTCCCGTGTAACTTAAACAAAACGTATTCTTTAGGTGCCTTAAACCGTGGCTAACTTTTTAGTGAACCAACTGTGGCTCGTGCCTTAAACCAACTTACGTTCTAAATGACGCTAACTCTATATAATGAGCCTTAAGATCGTGGGACTATGTGGCTATGACAATCGCAGAAATCGTAGAACAGTACTAGAATGACTTAGTTAGCCCGACATAACTTGTTTCCTAACTCAATCGTACAACACTTGATGAGCAAAGGCTGCGTCAAGCCTTGCATCATGGGAACGTGTCGTGCACGCGTTCGACTCTGAACAACCAAGTTCTTTGGGTGCCTACACTTATGCTAGAAGCCGTGTGATGCAACTTAACCCGTTGGGCGAGCAAAGGCTATGCCAAGCCTTAGATGTTGGAACCGTGCATGCTTTATCAAGCATTTATGCGGGCGACACCTATGACTTAGGCTAATTTATAGCTTTGTGGCGAAGACCAACTTTCCTTCTTCCAAGCCATGGGACGAACGACCGAGTGTCATTTTGAAAGCCATCGTACAACACATCTAAGCCGACCGTGGGACCTTTTTCTATGTTCTAACTTAGTTTGACCCAAGTTGGAATTATTCCCTTAGCTATGTGGATTTGTCTCTTTTATTATCAAGCCTACTCGTGCAATTGAAAACTTTTATTTTATTAGTGTGAAGACCAAGCTAAGGCAAGTTCACCAAAGCCACCCACCTGAGCGAGAAGTCACCTCGATCGAGCGGGCCTTCGAGCAGCCGTTGCATGGCTAAGTTCGAACGCCGTTGGCATTTCGATTCCTCCAATTGACTGAGCGGGACGGGGCACTGCAGGCAATAGTTCTTGGATGATCTTTATGGAAAAGGTTGGATCTTTATGGATTTCTTGGTAGAGATTTTAGAAAATAATAGTGAAAGAAAGGGTTTTGTTGTGGAGGAAGATGTTGTTGATGATATGGATGATGTGTGGGGGCTTGGAGTGGCCAAAAATTTGAGATAAAAAGAAGGGAGGGGTCGGCCAAGAGAGATGTGTTATTGGTTTTCTAGGGTTAGGGTTTGGTAGATGCATGCATGTAAGTAGGATTTATTTTCCTATTACTAGGGTGATCGGCTAAGGAGTGATATATTGGCCGAAAATAAGAGGGAGGGGCTGTCTTAGTCGGCCATGGGTATTTTTTTGGGCAAAGCCACCTATATATATATATATATATATATATATATATATATATATATAAGAGGGAGGGGCTGTCTTAGTCGGCCATGGGTATTTTTTTGGGCAAAGCCACCTATATATATATATATATATATATATATATATATATATATATATATATATAAAATATATATATATATATATATATATATATATTACTAGGGTGATCGGCTAAGGAGTGACATATTGGCCAAAAATAAGAGGGAGGGGTTGTCTTAGTCGGCCATGGGTATTTTTTTGGGCAAAGCCACCTATATATATATATATATATATATATATATATATATATATATATATATAACTCTTCCGATTTATTCATAAAAGGCGCAAAAAGCCGAAGCCTTTACAAGTAAAAGCATTAGCTGAGGAGAGAGTAAGAAAAAGAACTAAACACAACAAAAAGTAGTCGAACTCTCTCCAAGCTCAGGAGAGAATCGATGCCCAAAAATCCTGGTGCCCGTGGTTGCAAACCCTGCTAACTTTGTGAGCTTGACGAAGAGTCTCCTGGATGAGCTGGTCGACCGAGAAGAGATGACCCTCGTATCTAGCTTTGTTCCTGTTCTTCCACAAGACCCAAGTAATGGAGTCTGCGACGATCTGCTACCCGAGGGAAGCAGAAGCCCAGTGGGCCAGGAGATCGTTAAAGCCCCCTTCAAAAAGTGGCTGATTGTATCATTGGGATAGGACAGCCCAAGTCTTGTTCGCTAAATCCCCGTGGAAGAGGATGTGTTCAACCGTTTCCTGCTGTCTCTCCTTACAACAATGGCATGCTGAGGCCAAACTGAAGCTAATGATGTTGAGGTTGTCATCGGTTGGGAGCTTCCTTCGAAAAGCCCTCCATATGAGACAAGACCATTTTTGGGGATACTGGTGTGCCATGAGACCCAAGGTTGGGGAAAGAGTTCCGGGGCCGCGTGCGATGCTTCTAGCTGAGGCCACAGTGAATGCGCCGTTGGTTGCGGCCGACCAATACAGGCCGTCTGGGTTGTCTGAGATCTTAAAGCTGTTGAGCTGAGTATCCCCCTATTCTAACCCATTTTCGCACCTTATGCCAATTCCAATCCCCCGTGGTGTGATCCCAGATCTCCCTGATCTTGCTGTTGATCGGGCCGGCCGGAAGGCAAAGAAGGAGATCTATGCCGGCCCACCGTTAGAAGAAGAGATGTGAATCGCCAGATCCCAGTTGAAGACGAATGGCCGGTTCAGCGAGGCTACGGCCGTGAAGGATGCGCCTCCATGCCACAGAGTAGCGGCAGTTAGAGGCTGCGTTGGACGGGTGAGTGTGTTTAAAATATCTGGCCTTCATGAAGTGAGTCCACAGGTTCCTGTCGACTCGGAGCTTCCACCACAGCTTCATCGAGAAGGCGTCAATAATGTGTGACAGCCGGTCAAAACCCAAGCCACCCTCTCCAGTGGGCTTGGACATGGTATCCCAGCTGGCCCAATGATGTTTGTCCTTTCCTTCATAGTGACCCCAGAAGAAGTTGGAGAATAGTTGCTCGATGTTGGTTAGCACCTTCGGAGGGGAACAAGCTGCGAGGGTGTATATGGGGATGGATGTGAGAACATGTTTGATCAAAATCATCTTGCCACCTGGCGATAACGTAGCGTTGTACCACCCTTCAAGTTTTCTTCTGATTTTACTCACTAGACCTTCGAACATGCCTGCTTTCGATTTTCCATGCACTAGCGGGCAGCCAAGGTATGTGAAAGGCGGGTACGAGACGCCGAATGATGTAATGTTGGTGAGGGTTGCTGTGTGATCTCTGTTAGCCTTGTGGTGAACGTAGGTCACACTTTTGCTGGGTTGACATGCTGGCCCGAGCATGTCGTGTATCTTTTCAACGTATATATATATATATATATATATATATATATATATATATATATATATATATATATATATATATATATATATATATAAATATACACGTATATTTTCAACGTGTATCTTTTCACGTCGTGTATCTTTTCAACGTGTATATTATATATATATATATATATATATATATATATATATATATATATA